>VUQR01035419.1:52823-68772 GCA_015108515.1 Hemichromis elongatus
GGGTGACCAACCGTCCTCTTTTCCCCGGACATGTCCACTTTTCACGTTCCGTCCGGGGCATCCGGGGGGATTTTTGAGATTGATAAAAATGTCCGGGTTTTATGAGCCTACAGGGGACCCATATACGTTACGTCATACCTTAACTGCTGCCTGCTTTGTGAGTGGTTATTTTGCGCTTGCAGACGGCCGAAGCGCAAGTGCACCTTTTCAGATGAACTGCAAATGAAATTTCCCGCATACCGTCGGCCGGCATAAATGGGAGGCGGAGTGCACCGTGTGCAGAGCTAGCACATACGTTTGTGTGTCTAACAAAGGTGCGGGTGATCTTGTTGCTCACATGGATACAGAAAAACATAAAAAGGCTGTGCGAGGCGAAGTTAGTTTTTTTTTTGCACTTGGTGAAGCCTATCTGACATTTTTATTTCAAGAGTCATTAACCACTGAGAGAAGGCATCATTTAAATTGTGGAAAAATGTTACATTTTTCTTTATGCAAACAGTTTTATTAAAGTTCTTCATAATGAGTCAAATGTCCTCTTTTTTGGAAATCAAAATATGGTCACCCTATAGTATACAAAAATACAATTTAAAAGATTGTTAGGGGCACCTGATACTAGTTCTGGTAGACTTCACTGAGAAGTTGACAAAAAGAAAAAAGAAGATATGTAACCGCTTCCATTTGTTTGTTTGTTTGCAGTTTAGCGTAATAATAATCTTAATAGTCTTGAAACTCTGTGTGATGTAAATAACAATATCAATTCGAGATGACTTAACTAAATTTTGGTGAAAATCGGGTCAATGTTAAAATCAAATGTAAAAATTAATAAAACTTTCATGAATCGCGTTTGAACTTCAAAGCCTTGAGGAACACGAGTACTTAGGTTAGCTAAACATTTGACCTTGACTTTCATTGTTAGTGCCCAGAGTCAAAGCTGACCTTGGAAAATATTTTCAAGAAACCATATCAAATAATATATCACATGAAAGGGCATTTAATTTTTTTAATATAACGCTCTACAACGTTACAATGATGCTATAGGAGACTGATGCCATCATACTGTAATAAAAACAGGCCGATGTCAGCAAAAACATTATAAAACATCAAAGTTTTGGTGTAAGCCTTGCCCTTTGGGGGGAGTTGAGCTTTTTGTGTGCTCTTGCTGTTATTGTAATTAGGATTTGGCAGATGATGTTGTTCTATTTGTCAAATGAATTAAAAGGCCAATTAAAAATTAAGCACGGGAAGGCAAAAAAACTGCTTTTAATCTCATTTACTTCACATAACTAATAAATAAGTCTAATAGTTTACATACCTATCAAAATGACTGCATTTAAATTCATTCCAAAAGACTAACGGCAACCCTAAACCTGCTGCTATATATATTTATATTTTATATGAAAGCAGCAATAGTAAATATTTTACAAAGGATTTTACGATGAATTGCTGAGTTTTTGCCTAACTCTGCAGCCTCCCTCAGCAGAGGTAAAACAGAGCAAATATTGGACTTGCATTCCCAAGATGATCAGAAACATGATCTACACTCTGGTTTGCTCAGTTTCTTCTCCAGTGTGGAGATAAGCAACTGTTTACTAAGCATTCACATGGCTCGACAACGTATCAACATATCAATGTCTAGTGCTGCCCCTGAAAACCCCCCCCAAAACACAACCACCACCCAACAGATGGCCAAGATTGTCAAAATGTGCATGAGCGTCTGCAGCCAAAGAACATTATGTGCTTCTCATAAATAAACCTTGCTGTTATCAATAATTTGTCCCACGTTTTGCCTTTAAGGAACACGTATTATACTCCTTGTCAGGAGTATAATTACCACATTAAAATACAATACTATAATGGCTTCCGACTGCCTTTGAATCCCATTTTTCCTCATGTAAGGTACTGAATTGCTGAAGCAGAAGATATTTTAAAGCCCTGCCACCAAATGGACAACACCCGTGTTAAATATACATTAGAAAAATCACATTTTATAACTTCAGTGTGTTTTATTAATACCGAACATTTCAAAAGCATACATCAGCCTTGTGCTTAGAGTAATTGTTTGTCTTCTAACAGATCTCAGCTGTAGCTGACAGTTTTGTTATTTAAAGAGCTTTGCGCAGCGTGGTCGAGTTTGGAAACAATAAGTCGAATTGACAGGTTTTCCTGCCTGCAGCGCATCTACATCTGGAGCCCTTGACTAATGTTTCTTGGAGTTATCGTGACACAGTCCGCCTTCCTCTGCGTGCTCACCAGTCACCCTGTTGACCCAAAATAGAGCTGCTTGGCATGAATGAGTTCAGATTTAGCCTGCGGCTGAGAAGGGGTAGACATGGATACTTTGGTAGGCTTGCACTTCACTTCCAACACTTTTTGTCTGTAACATATTGATATGTAGCCATGAAGGCATATAGGGTTTTTTTCCCCTCCATCTATTGGCTTCACCTGGGTTTGAAATGACTGTAAACCCTCTAGCTAACCCAACCTGTTAGAGGAACCTATAAAGTGTTGATCAAAGCTTAATTATCCTCTGTGTTATTTATGGAAATACAACTTTTTTTTTCTGTACATGCAGATTAAATTGACTCACTTAGCCTTAAATATAGCTAAAAATAAAATTTTGAACCTATTAAAATCAAGTTCTCTCCGGCCAATCGTGCGATTGTTACGAAACTAAATGTTGCTGGCTTTGTTGTGCTCAGAAATAGATATGGAAAAACTCAGCAGCAGCATCTTTTTCTAAAAACTTTCTACTGAACTACGCCAACTACATCACCGTGAACAAGGAAGCTTGACAGGATGTAAAAATCAATGGCATCCGCCTAGGCTGAGCAGTAATGTTAGCTGCATGCCTGCTTTCACTGGTGGGTGTAGTGCTTTATACAGAAAATAATTCCTACTCGTTTCTGCTCACAACAAGCCCCGTGGATTTGTTTGGCAACCATGTCATGACACTGATGTTGAGTTGTTCAGACTGATATTTTGCTTCTTCCGGCACCAGATGGTGAATACTTCCATTGTGTTCAAGAGAAGACAGACACCTTCCTTCGACCAACACAGATTCTCAATGAATCAACAACACTTGAGGCAAGAGACAAACATGCATATATTTGATATTAGGGTGAGCTATCATTTTATCACTTTTCACCAAAGTACCTACTTGCTGTTGGAGGGTGTGAAGAAAAGTTTGTTGTTGTTGCTGTAAGTTTGTGGAGGTATTTCATCGGCTAACTGAGATCTACGACCTGCTGAAATTATAGAATTCAAAAGTCTTAAAAAGCCCCAAACTAAAACCTATTGATAGTTTTAACATAAAATCAAAACCAATATAATCCTACACTGGGAGGAAACGTGATCAGTACTTTGAGGTACATCAGTGTGGATTGACAGAGTTGTCCACATTGGCCCACACAGCTAGCATGCCTACAAACTTTTAAACATGACAGCACATCTCCTCTGATTACGTAATTATATGACTGCACAATCCCAGATCGTGTTAATACTTATTTCAAAAGATCAAAGGATTCTGATGGTCTGTGAACAATAGAAAATGGTACATGTGCTTTGCAGACAGGGTGGATCAAAGATGGTAGCTGGTCGCTCTTCAGGCGTTAAGAAAACGGCCAGCTGATTTATGGTGGCGGATGTGCAGTTTGAGCCTTTCACAGCGGACTAAATTACATGCAAACATACCCTCTTCCACGGACAGAACACCAGATTTCCTTATAAAGTTTTTCTGGAACCGCATTTAGTATTTATTTGGCTTGGTTGCAAATGCAGAGCAGCTGTTTCTCATGCAGGTCTGGGACTGATGTATGTCACAAGAACTGCTTGGGAAAGATCCTGGATTTGACCCTGTCTGCAGCCTGTTGTGGTTAAAAATTTCACAAACATTCAGTTATGTGATATTAGTTTCGATAAAGATGTTTGTTGACAGTGACCTGTTTTTCATGTTACGGTTCATTTCAGTCAAACAGATGGATGGTTAGTGATACTTTGGGTGTGTGTATTTTTTTTTTTTTTTACTTTAAAGACTGTGAAAAAAAAGGCAGCAAAATTAAATCACTGTTAAATCAGCTACACTAGGTTAAAATGCGCTGTGAACGATTCATCTATGCTGTTCTATGCATTTCTAGCTAATTCTACAAATATGACTCTCACTGCTCCTGTAGGATGGTTTTCAGGGCCAGGTTGTCTGCCCAGAACCTTGGTGTTATTTTTTGATTTTGATTTGCCCTTTGATGCTTGGGTGAATAAAGTGGTACACTGTGTTTTGCCTGAGCGAGATATCCATCTAGAATCAGTTCATTTCTTTCCCCCTGCTGATTTAGAAAAGGTCACTCATCCTTTTATATCCTCCAGTCTTGACTGTTTCAGTGCACCTTACTCTGGGTAATAGCTGGTGGCAAACTAAAAAAAATAAATAAAAATGCAGTTGTCAGGCTTTTTAATAGAAGCAAACACATTAGACCAGTCCTTGCAGTCCTTTAGAGTCTGCTTGTGAATTTAAAGTATTTTAATCGCCCAACACACTTGTCTCTGATCTGCTAGCTCCCTATGAGGTTCCACAAAAGGTTCCTAATCCTCAGTTTGAGTTCAAAGGTTACCAGGTCATTGTTGTCCAGGCCCCTCAGTTATAACTCTTTAACAATCAATTTACATGTATTTACTTTGTGCTTATTATATAATTTAGTAACAACTTCTAGGCATATGATATTTTCAAGTGGGCATAAGACACTAAAGGCTATCGTAGATCCCTAATAAAACATATGTCATGATTTAACACTTTCCGTGAAGCTGGATTTAATAAGTGTTTAAAGTTAAAGGCTTTAGCACATATGTGATAAATTGTATGCCACTACAGAATGTGACATCATTGGGTTGGTTGGTTGCTGCTAATAGACTTACATTAATTTATGTTAGCTAACTAGTAAAAAAACTGACAACTTAGAAGAAAACAAAGACACTAAAACTAAAAACCAGTCTGGAGGTCACTTTTGTACTGGAACAATGAGTTTCATGTTAAAAACCAAGGATGTACTCTCCACTTTCACTCTCTTAAGCTGCAGAAACGGGAGAATCCCATTATGTTTGGGTGCACTGGTGAAAATCGACACTGTAATTCAATTTACTTTAATGGGAAGGAAAATGTTACTAGGGGGATAGTAACATTTAAATAATATTAAGTTTTCTCGGTCTGTTTCCTGTGTTCTAGTACCCTTAATTTCAGCAAGTTAAAGAGACAATCAAGTATTAAAACCTTTAAGCATTAAAAACGTCTATACATTATCTGCATCACAGTCATCAAATGGATACATGACCAAGTGATGCACAGTTTACACTGCTGTAACCTTACAGCTGATCTTAATTTGTGATGCTGGTAAGGCATGCTGTAAAAACGTGCACATATAAATTGCACTTAACCCATATTTCAAATAAAGGATTCAGTGAAAACGGGACATGTACAGCTGATTTTGAACTAAAACTCTGAACATAACCTGTTCCTGACCATGACAGCTTATGTGTTCAGCATAAGTTGGTCATAAGAGATCCACTTTCATGATATCGAAAACTCTGCCTTTCATGTCAGTATAGCTCACTAAGCAATTAATCTTCCTTTATAGTACAAGCTTCTGTTGTAATTGTTTGGCTGGGAATGTGAAAGAGAGCTGAGAGCGAATTAATGATAGGAATAATGATATTTATATACAACAGGGCATATAAATCAAACTACTGAAAACGTTGTTGAGTAGAGTTGCGGCACAAGCACTCGGACCCTGTAGCAGCATAAGGCCGCAGTCACACAGGCATTGATAACCTTTGCTAGTTCAGAAGGAATTTAGCAATCAATTTTACACACAGCCACCAATACACAGCAACCACTTGCTTCCTGCTTGGGTAATACACATTTTTTCCCTAGAGACTAGTGACCCCTGTGACTGGAGATGTTTGAGGGTCACCTGAGCCTCCTATAAAAAGTAAAGTTTGAAGTCTAATCTTAAAAATAATTAAGCTGTCTGTCTGATAAAGCCAAGCTGGGAGCTGATGGCTGAGGCCTCCGTCTCCCATTTTACCATTGAAAACTGAAGCAAACCTGCAGTCTGAGATCGACGTGTACATGCATACAGACATTTTTCTTTAAACAAAGGAGGCCCTAAGTGAGAAAGGAAAAGAATACTGGAAGTTGGGTAGCAAAAAACACGATTTCATGATGCAAAACTTGATCTCTTTACAGGCAATAAAATGTTGAAATTAAAGACGATGATTATAAAGATATATTTATATTTATTTTTACCACATGCTGCAAGGGGAGATAGCTACACTGACAGCCACTTTAAATATATTAGGTATTATATCTGTTACAAGAAATTATTGAAATTCAGCAAGAAGAAAATGTTCTGTGACAAAGCATCTATACAGAAGGTTGCATGGGAACCATATTATTCGAGCAGCAGGTCCATCATTCTTTCTCGAAAGTGTTCAGAGACAGGAGTGAGCTGTTTATACAACCACTATATAAGCATAACACTAAGTACAATAGAGTAGAATCAAAATGTAAGAGGAGTTCTGTAAAAAGCATAAAGCATCAGCTCTTACAGTATGTGGCCTGTGCATACTGCTGTGCAAACAGCAAATAGTAGGAGTTGATGAATTGTGAGAATTCAAAAGAAGGATGACCGAAAAAAAAAATGCAGCTCTTTGCAGATTCTATATGGGAGAGGTGATTTATGAGTCATGGGAAAAGTTGCTGCGTGTGGGCACTGTGTGATGAATGTGGAAATCAAACAGCCCAAAGCACAATGTAAAAAGATACAACAGCAGTGAATGAGGGAAGCATACAAAGCGAAGCCAAGGACACACATGTTTGTGTTGCTTGAGTTTCTCATGGTCATGTGGCTACAGGTCCCCATCTATTTGGCAACGCAAGTGCATCATCAGTGCCTTTCAACCAAGGCGAGCGGGCCTTCAGCTGCACAAATAAAAGGAAGCAGGCTCCACGCTGGGTTAATGTGTTTGAGGTACCATGTTTGTGGTCTGACACCTGCATCTAGTCAGATAAGGGTCAAAACAGACAAACCGTCGGTTTGATCACTCTGTGAAAGCCACGCTCAGGTTCTGGACGTGAGCTCCGAACACATCTGCTCATTTTAACGATAGATGGAAAAGATATTGCACCGATGATTAAAGCTTTAATAAAATTGCTTGAACACTGAATAGTCTTCTGAGGGGCAGCCAGCTCTGCTTTATCTGCAAAACAAAAGGCAGACACGCAGCACTCAGCTTTGAAAATAATGAAAATAAATCCTTCCTCCTAGCTCTGGAGATGAGGCTAAATTGCAAATTGTTGGCTGCACACAGATGATTGTGTGTACGTGCAGCCATGGCTCCAAATGAGATAATATGAGATTGGGGCAAAGTTTCAAATGGCAGTTTAATTGAACCAAATAATGTTGTTGAGGAGTCCACTCAGAAGCCAGGGAGATGAGGCTGAGGCTATCTATAGCAGAACGACCATTTGGAAGATATGATAAGAGTAAATCCTTAGATAACCTCATGTTACCCTTTTTGTATTGTAGACCACTGACCTCCTCATGACCTAATAAATGCCACATTGGCTGTGTTTAAATAGCTTTAAATTCATTTAGTAAATGATGGTGTATCGCTTGTATTAATTACCCGTTTTTCTTACTGGGTCTTGGATAAAGTAGGTTTTTGTCAATATTGCATCATATTCACGTTATTTCCTGACCTCTATTCCCCTAGGAATCTTTGGCAAGTGTTTAAGAACCAAAGGGGACAAAAACTGAATCGCTAAGAGACCAAAGCTCAGGCTTCACATGGCTTCAATGTGCTAGAATGACAATACCTTATATGGTCATTTCATAAACAACTGAAAAAAAAAGAGATAAAAGAATAGGAGAGGGAAATTAGGGGAAAAAATAGGTCAGATCAAAAGTTTAAAAAAAAACAGCTCACCAACTTCTCAACTGTAAGAAAACAAAATGCAAAAAAAAAACCCAAACAGCAAAAGAGAGAAATATTCTTTAAAAACGACAAAAACACCCATAAAACAACTCATTAATCTTGTAGTGTGAGTCAGAGAAGGACCCAGGAGACCTGGGCCATGCGCACTCCCTCAAGAGTACTGTACTAAGTCCTAAGGCCACACATCCCGATGACAACCACATGTCCAGCACAGCAGGCAAAGGAGCAAGACTCGAGACGGCGCCCTCAGAGCCAAAGGGCAAGGGCCCAAGAGAACCAGACGCAATGGACAGTCTATCCCACCAGAGGCATGGAGCAGGGCTCCCCAAGCACAGGCATTACATTGCTTGCAATTCTGAGTTTCAGACAGCCAATGAGGGAAAATATCTTATACGATCATTTCGTACATAGAAATATGACTGTAAGCACAGAAGCCACTCACTGCTGGTCCTTTGTTTGGGAAGGGAAGCCAGTAAGAAGAAAGTTAGTTTAAAGGGGAAAGGAGCTAAAACAGACAATGAGCTAAAGATGAACTTTGAACTGTGAATCGTGCAACGTTAAATCTTTATTCAAGGGACACTTGGTCACAAAAGAGTTGGAGTTCAAAACGATTGCGAGTGTGCAGGTAACAAACAAACTAAACCAAGTCACTCTGGTACCCATCTGACTGAAATACACAGTGTTGGTCTACGTTGCAATGAATGAAGGCAGAAAATTTACATTGAAGTGCATTAAAAAAGAGTTTGTTAAAAAGGCCATTAGGACTACTGGCTTAAAACTTTGTGGAAGGTATTAAAAAGAGGAAATACATGTAATCTGTTGAAAATGGTGTGAACAGCTGTGTTTGATCTCCAGGATGAACATTTTTTAATTTTTTACACTGTTGAAGTCCAAATGTATGATCACCAGAAATGTGAAGCTTTAACATGAATTCAATAAGGATTGTAAAGATAAGGATGAGAATGAGACTCATCTGCCTGCTTTCCACAGTGTCTGGCTGCTACTTTACTCTCTGTACCGCTTCCACTTTCCCACACCATCAAATTCGATGCTGATGTCATAGACCAGTCATCTTCTTGCCAAACGTCTGCAAACAAATCAGCCTCCATTCTATGTGCTTTAAATCATATCCTGTCTCTCAGATTCTCATTCATGCAACTTCTCTCCTCTCTACTCTAGACTTCAGGAGGCCCATTTCTCCTTATTGAACTAAATGGTTTAAAGTTTGATTCAATTCAATTAAAATTTTTTATTTTTACATAGCACCACATCACGAAAAGAGTTGTCTCAAAGCACTTTTGTAAGATAAAGACTGTACAATATTACACATAATGAGTGAAAAACTATGGGAACCGTGTAACTAAGGATTCAGCCCTAACCTCATATGTTTTATCAAGAAGCAAATCTTTAAAGTAGAGACGGTGTATGTCTCCCGAATCCAAACTGTGAGCTGGTTCCACAGAAGATGGGTTTGAAAGCTGAAGGCTCTGCCTCCCATTCAACTTCAACATTTCCCAAAAAAACCTGGTAACAGTCTGAGAGCAAAGTGCTGTATTGGGGTGATAATAGTGCTGTAAGATCACATTATCAGCAAGTTTCCCCATAAATTTTTCATGAATTTTAAATTTCTCTCTCCCTTGGAGGACATACGCTTACGCTAACATACAAACACATTCACACTACGCTACAATTATCTTCACTGACATCATGCATTCTCCAGCCCAGAATAAAATCCAGCTAATCAATTAAAAGCATTATCCCAGCCCTTATCCTAACCTAAAGTCCTAACCCCTTAAACAGCTTTGTGAAGAATGTGGCTGCTGAGGGCTAATAAATTCCAACCACTTTCAAAAAAATCTCTCACTCCAAAGGCCTCAAATTTAATTTTGCCCTCGCAAACAGCACAAATACACTACATGTACACAGAACACAGATACAAACACATTCTGTAGCTTTCAACATGATATCTGGTGAGACTATAAGCTACGGCCATCTTAAATGGAAACCAACGCCCTGTATTTAAACATGGTCACGGGCACTGAGAATAAAAAATGTAGTCTAGGTGCAAGGAATGACACAACAACCATTTTTGACATGACCCCTTTGGGATGCTGGACGAAGTGGACTAAAGTTAAAAGCATGCACTTTATTTGTCATACTTCCCCTCCCAAACTCTTATTTCCCCAAAGATGAGAGGTGATGTGAGTTATTGGCGTGGCTGCACTACTCATTTCACAATCCGACTCCTTTCTCCTGTCTGGTATCATCTCTGAAACACTTTGTGTAGAAATGGTTGGTCTTATGTAACTCATATTTTAGCCAATGGTTCATGTTCGTAAAGCACGTTAGCCACCCAACAATGATCTCAGTGCTGATCTGCCATTCCCTTAATCAAGAACTTATATGGCCTAAGACACTGCCCAGTATTGAAACCAGTGAAGTGCATGTTATTATTTTGGTGTTACTCTGCAACATCAGATTAAGATGCCTTGTCATGTAATTGCAAGTTATTAATTTAACATTAAACTTTGCATGATGTCATACATTAGCACAAAACCCTGTCTTACTGAGGAGGATGTGCAAGTATAGGTTGCGCTCCTTAAGTACCACACAAATGCTGTTTGCATGTCCGAGAGAATCAAGGTAGCACTGGCAGTAGGATACGCTGGCTGAAAAAGTGTAACGAGTAGCAGGAAAATTGCAACCGATATGCTGACTGAAAATTTTGCAAGTCTAGATTGTCGTCACTCGTCTTTCACCCACCTCCCACGTGACATTGCCATCACACACTCAACTGTACTAATGTTATCTCTAGACAGCAGGGGGTTACTTAAGGGAGAAAAAGACTGAAAGAAAAAAAAAAGATACAATTTGAGCTTGAGCAAAACTCTAGTTGAGCATTTTCACTGCCCTTTGGCTCCTTTTGTTTCCCTGCCAAAACCAATTTTCTTTTGGGATAGCCACAACTGTCTAACAGGAGCCTTGTGGATTTGGGACATAATGCAGCAATCAGAATGATGAAAAGACATTTAACTTGGTCACAAATTGGCTACAATAGCAGACATTTAGTGAGCCTGGTCCCCTTAAAAAGACATTCCCATACAACAAAACTGCATTATAAAAGAATTATAAATGATGAAAATCCTGGGGATTATGGTTCTACCTCTCCCTCTGACTCCTTATGTATGCTTTTCCCATTTTCTTCCAAATGCAGTTGGTAATTCACGAAAGCTGTAAGGGAATGTTATTTCTAGGATGCTGTCAAATGCTGGTAACAAACCACTCACTTTCAGTATCCACAACCTATTTTAAACTCTTCTGAAAGGCCTCATTTCCAACCGTACAGGAGTCCAGTATCTCATTGAAAACTGACAAAGTCAACTTGTGATTTTATAAATAAGTTGCCAAGTGCTATTAAGTGGTCAGTATCAGATGGATTAAAGGAGGACACAACAAAAGAGACAAGACAACAGATTAGAACACTGTTTACCAGTGGTTTGTGTTTCAACAGTCTCATGTTTACTGGTAGCCCTGTAAAGACTGCTACTAATCAACCTGCAAGCAGGTGTAAGGTCACCTGCTCAGCACAAAGTAATGAACTATAACAAAGTGGTTATCTTTTAGCAGACCCCTTATTTTTCAAAGGGTCTCCAGGTTGATTGGGCATAGATTTTACACCAGACGCAGTCCTACCATTTACCCAGGTGTGGGATCAGCTTTAGGAGTACAGGTACTTGTTACCCACAGTCTAAGGTTGGATTTGGGTCTCTTAACATCTTGATGCAGGACAAATGTGTTAGTGACTCCAAGGAGTCGTAGCTCTAAACCAGAGATGGGCAGTATTGTGTTACAAGTAACAGATCAATGTAATTTGATTACTTTTTTAAGTAACAAGTAAGGGATAAGTATTGCAAAAAAAAAAAAAGTAATTCGATTATTGTTACTTTCCTGTAAGCACGCCGTGTTACTAAACCGTGATTTTGTTTGTGAGATTGTCTCGTGACAATGACGTAAGTGCGTCTGGCGTCCGTGGCAGCAACAGACGTGTGTAGAACAACGATGGATAATATGGAGTGAAGGAGAGAGTACGACCGTGTAGCGTTTAAAGCTTGGAAGTACTGACATTACTTTGAGTTTGATTTTGTAAAAAGTGACAAAAACATTAGGGTCTGCGCTTCACTCTACCTGGGAAGAAAACTTTTTTCCTACAGTGAAAAATTAAACTTAAATAGTGAGCAAACATTAAGCACACTGCCACGGGAATGTGAAATTCACAGAGAAACCCCGGATCGCCCCACTGACATGACCACTGTGGCACCTGCTAAACAGGTGAAATGTAGATTTAGGAGAGACGGGACTTATTGCTGCTGAAACTTTGATTTTATTTATGTTTTGCTGTGTTTTACTTGCATCTATTTGAAAGAGTCAGTGTAAACAAAAAATAATTTTATTTTATATGCTGGAATATGCAGAAAATAGGTTTCAATCTTAAACAAATTTCTTTAAGTCAGAGGATGCTGCGTATAATTTCATTTTTGCTTAATGTAATGTCTATAAAGCTAAAAGATTAAAACTTAAAAAACAATTTAAAAAGGTTTATTCAAGTTTATATGTTGGATTATCAAGAAAAAAATAGAATTGGGCTGAAAGGTCTTATTTCGATTACTTTTGAAAATAAGTAATCAGTAAAGTAACTGGATTACTTTCATGGAGAAGTAATCAGTAACTAGTAACTAATTACTATTGTCAAATAACTTGGCCAACACTGCTCTAAACAAAAAAGTTACTGTAGAAACTTAAAGGTTACAACCTTATCCTACATCTGTGTTATCTTAAAAAAAAAAGTAGGACTATATTCCATCTCCTCTTAAATTAAAACATGGACTGCGACATGGAAGCTTTAAAAATAGTGTTTAAGACTCTGAGGAGGCGCACACCTGAGGTGTTAAGAATATGCACTTTCAAAAATGCCTGAAGTTATTTGGCTAAGGCAAATTTAAGTGAAATTATTTATTTGCAAATATTCGACTGTATTTATACTCCCAACAACGCAGACATTTTCTGCGTTAAACTAATTAGCGCATCAATCAAAATTAGTTGACTAGTGATAGTTTTACCTGGCACAGTAAAAAAGAAAAAAAAATTTTTTTTTAGCTGACTCAAGTTGGGAAGCACATTTTATTAAATTCCCTGTGACGTTAAAACACCACCAATCTACGTGCTGAAGTGAGCGTGCTAGTCACAGGAGAACTTTCTGCTCAAACTGATGCCTGGCGAACAGAGAGCACCTTTGAAGTAGCGATCTTCTAACTTACAGCAGCGAAAAAGATGTAGCATTGATGTCTCGGCAGGCTCGATGTATTCCTGATTGCGCCTGAAGCCAAAGGCTATTATGTTTATTGATCTTACTCCGTTTGATCCTACAGGACTGATTTTGCAGCTGCACCCACCAAGTAGCTTGTTTTCCTGCTTTTCCTAATGACAGCAATGATCCGTAGATCTGAAGATCTGAATGTTTACACAGGGAAGTCTCAGTGCTCAAAGTAAAGAACATTTGCCCTGCAAGTTTTCTTTCTTATATCTGCAGCAGGCATGCTCTAAAGGCATGGCACTGCATATATCATTTTGTTTTGCAGTTTTAATAGAATTTAAAGAAAAAATTAAGTTATCATTACTGTCAAAATGCATTTTTTCCCTTTGCTTTACAGACAATTAAAAAAACAAAAAACAAAACAAAACTAGAAACATAGAAGCAATTTGCTGGTTTGGTTTTATGATAGTTTGATGGCACTCTGAGTGCCTATTTTATTTCTAATACTCTGCAGGCCACACAGAGGTTGAAGCGTGTAGCAGATTTCCTTCCTAGCCTAAATCTCAAAGGAAGAACCATGACCAGGGTACAGTAAACACATGCAAGCAGGCCATCAGTTGTCCTGGTAACTTTCCACTGAGGCACAACACATGTGCTTTTGGGCTATCAGGGCTTCAGGTGCTAGCTGTAATTCTCATATCACTTGCTTTCCTTTTTTAGAGTGAGAATAATTGCATCTCTAAAATCTGACATGTTTAAAAACCCCTGTTTGGACCAGTTGGCTTATAACTTGGCATGAGAGCCATTAAATGAGCTAACGAAAGGCTGAGATATCGTTAGCTACACAATGCACTAGTGTTTCATACTGATATTTGTTATTTATGGTAGACATGTGGTATGTAGGGTACGGCTATGTTTTCACTTGTCAGATGCACGCACATACATCTTTTTCCGTTCTGTGAGAATTTTCTGGTTTAACATCTGGGTTTCATTTAATGCAGGAAGACAGGACCTGCTGTGCATTTTTTTTTTAAGATGAGAGCGATTCCTATAGTGAGAGACAGGAATTCTTGAACTGCCCTGGCTTGTGACCAAGCATTGGTTTTGTATGGACTTACATACAGAGTGTGGTAATTTGTATTACCACCAACCTCTTGATTATAACACATGGAATATCCGCAAACATTTCAGATGCACTCATCACAATATTGCAAGTAAATTTTTTAGTGCTTAAAGCAGACTTGGAGAAGATCAGTAGCACTCCTAAATATGAAGCTACAACCAGCTTTAATTTAGCTTAGATGAGACTCGGAGGCTACAGAAAGGGAAACAAATGCCTTGGATATATCCTGCAGACATTTGTTTATGACGTGTAGGGTTTAAGTGTAATAACTACTGGTAGAAAGATTAATGGATTGTGAAATTTTGCAGTTAACTCAAAGTATCTGATCCTAGCCAAGAAATATTCTGTGCTGACAACTTCTTCTCCACCCTTTCTGACTCTTACTTTGCAAGCCAGTCAGCAGACAGTCGGCACCATTAGGACTTCCTTCCGTGATCAGTTCCTTCCCTTTCTTTAGTCTCTTTACTGATGTTATCTGCCACATGCATTAACAATGGAATTTTGTTTAGACATCTTCAAAGTAAAAACATGCTAAAGCTGACTCTGGTGAGCTGACACAGTCTTCCCAGCTTCCCCTAAAAAAATGTGTCACCATTTCCTCCTTTTCTGGCTCAGTTTCCTGCAATGTCCAGAGTGAGGCTTCAACATCTCCAATCCCATTTCCTACTTTAAGACACACCCAAAGTGTCTCTTTCACACACTCCGACTCAAGGAGAGGGACAAAAGAAGAACAGGAACTTGAACTTTCACACTTTCTATTTCTATTGTTCTGTCTTCTTTTCTCTCTTGGTTACTTTAGGACAAGCCTACTTATTTATAATGCAAGTGTCACCATGAGCACTCGCAGAAGCTTCTGCCTGAGACAGCAGAAAGTTAAAAGTTTGCTTAGTAAAGAATTAATGCAGCCCGAATGAAGCCCGAAGCAAGTTTTTTTTTTTTTTTCCAGCAGTCTTATCACCTCAAAGTTGACCTATAATGCTTTATCTTGTGTTATACACTATATATGCATTTACATTAATTGGTGTCAAAGTTTTAAATAGTGACAGGAGATTATAGTTTAATAGCAATCCCTGTGAGCTCTAAACATACAGTGATCTCTAATAAAAAATAAAAAAAATCTCAGGTGCATAATTCTGCCTGTAAACACAGAAGCTCCACCCATTACAGTTCAAACTTTGTTTGAGAATTGCTAATCAGAAGAAACTCAGATGGGCGTTAAGATGCATTAACATATTCATGGATTACAGGTTAAGGAGTCCAGTGCAAATTCTGAATGCAAACTGATTAAACAGACGTGGAGCCTTTATATTGGTTGATTCACAGTTTTCAGAAATAGAATCCAACTAATTCCAATAACAAGGAGCACAAATTCAAATTTAGCACAGGCAAGCTCAGGGAGATAACACACGGAGGCCCTGAACAGAGCTCTAACAAAGGCTGAGGGGAGCACAGAGTTATTTATAAACATGGGGGTTATTAGGAAAGTGGAGACAGCTGTGGTAAACTAGACACAGGTGTGGACAATCAAGGCA
>VUQR01035419.1:69045-85832 GCA_015108515.1 Hemichromis elongatus
CTCCAAACCCCAGAGTCACAGTGAACATAGTAACCACCATCACAAATCCCCAAAACACTCCATGATGAAAAGATAAATAAAGAAACATAAAAGCTGGGTCGACCCGACCCAGGACCGTGACATTAGGAAAGTGGAGACAGCTGTGGTAAACTAGACACAGGTGTGGACAATCAAGGCAATTAGGTGGGTGAGGAAGCAAAACTAAGCACAAACCAAAAGAAATTAACTATACTATTAGTTACTATACTATTAAAGAAAATCACAAGTAATAAACTTTACAAACAGAACTATAAGACTTAATAAGAGTACAACAAGTGAATTACCAACAACAAACCAGATCACAGATTCACAATGAAACCAAATCAAAAATGTATTTTATCTAAATTAATTCTACTTACCTGCAAATACTAAAAGGTAGATATGCTAGAATAAGGGAATAGCACATTTTTACAGGAAAAAAAATCATAAATATAATGTGATTACATTTAAGCACTGAGTACTAATTCATGTAGGCAAGATTAATCCACTTAACCACACATATACACCACTGTCCTTTCCATAGAAATGCTTACCTGATTCATAAATGGTGGATTCGTATATGGTTAACTATGGAAGATGACCTTGTTTTCTGTTCTTCATGCAAACTGTTTTATGGAAGGTTTGACTGCACTCTCTAGTTTTGTCGAGCATTTTGTTGTCACTACTGTCAAAAAAGGCTTGCTCTTAGGGACTTGATGTGTGTGATGCTATAAATTGGTGCTAAGTGAACTGAAAAAGAAAAACAAACAAACAATGAATTTAACTCAAATCATGCATATCCCATATCCTGGTGATCAGTATAGCCAGTTTTCACCAGTGACCCTCATAAAAAGTAAAAATAGTGGCTTCAGATAGCCATCATAAATTGCACTCTAATATCACAATAATAACTTTAATGGTGTTTATATTTTTAAAGACATGGCACACTGTTAAGAAAAGTGACAAATACATGGCCAAAAAAAGAATGGATTTAAGGTATCTTGGCATTAGATATGTTTGTTCACATTTAGAGCATGCCATAGAGGAGTGACTTAGGGCCCCACGGAAAGTTGGAAATCCTGTTTCAATATTGATAACATATTCTTTCCTTGGTTGTGTTTTAGCAGTCTCAGCAGCAGTTCTGGTAGACTGCCAGATGTTTCTTTAGCAACAGGCTTTTAACACCACCTATTCTGTAAAGTCAGGAACACTTTCTCGTGTGGCTTAACTCTTCCAAAATTCACCACCTTAAAATGTAAAAAAAAAATGTCATGTGGTGGAATGACAAATTTGTACTTTTTTGTATTCGGGCAGTATTTTCTTTCATGCAGAATAAGTATTCATAATAAAAATTATTAGGCAAACCCAGTTTTAAGGTTTCAGCACATGTACCAGAATGAAAGCATGTTTCCTGAATTTGCAAGCATCCATCTGCCTAATGTTTCCCGCTGGGACTGAAAAATTATATTTTAGAACTTCCTTTTTTTGTTCCCAAATATTTCCATTTACACGTGTGTTTTGAGGCCGAGTGGATGCACCTGCTGGTCTCCAGCTTGTTTCTACACATACTGGCTTGCAGCTCTTAACAGCAGAACACTCATATAAATACAGTGCACAAGAAAGACATTTCCCGTAAGATATGTCCTAAAACTCTGAACTCTGCTCTTCTCGGAAAACTGTCCTCTATTTTTGACAACTCATGTCATCTAAATATAATCATATCATAACTTACAGGATAAATAGCATTGCACGTGTGGTCCAGTGAGACAAATTTCACCCTGTCTCATTTCCTTGTGTAAAAAGAAACCAAGCACTGTTAGATTGACAATCTCTTAATATTCCCTATTTTTCCTCTCATTTGGCTTCCTTTTAAAATTATGTTCAATTATACACACCTCACACACACACACACACATATATATATATATATATGTATGAACATAGCCGGGTGTTATAACTGTGTAAACTGTGCAGCAAGCAGATCTCTTGACTAAAATAATACAATCACTTTTTCAGCAGCTCAGTAACAGCTGGAAGAATAGCTGGAACTCTTCATAATACAATATTGACAAGCATCATAAATTACACATTCGGGGCAGCGAGAGGTTACTGCTAGAGCGGAGATTAGCCAAGTACAAACATCTGGGGGATTCTCAGCTCTGAGGTCAGAGGTGGCGGTCAGTTTGCCACAGCTCAGCACAGTGGAAGTGTGGCTTTCTGCACAGAGTGTATTAAGGACATAAAACGATTGAAATACAATGGAATACAAAAGTACAAAGCAGTCCACAAAGCTTGCATCTTTAAATTAGTTGATATCAAAAACTAGAAACCAGATTTTTGAGAATTATGCCATTAATGATCCTCAATTCTAGATAAACTGACAATTGTTACTTTAGCATGGTAAAAAAAAAAGTTTCAATAGGATTTGACTTTTTAAAATGTTTTTTTTTCTTCACTTCAATTACAGTGAAATAGGACATTCAATGTTCACTGAATGTTTTTCAAAAATAAGTCTTTAATCATTTCTTTTGGAACACTAAGAAAACAGCTGCAAAATGTCTAAAGATGCAAACAGAAACTGATGAAATCAGTAAAAGGACACATAACAAAACAACTAATGAGATGATCAGAAATAAATGCTCAGAAGCAGAAGCAACAACGACAAGAGACTTCATTGCTAACAACAATAGAATAAGGAATAAACAAAGGATATTCCACAACTAGCAAAAGTAAATGGCTGTCAAGAGAGAACAACTGTCATGTCAAGTTAGTCAAGAGAAAAAGCAGTGCATGAAGTTAGCAAACAACACTTAAGGCATCCCTAAAAGGACTGATACATGGAACTAGATCTGTTTGGATATCACATGATCTGATTTGCGCATTCTGATCAGTGGTGCTGTGGAGATTGTGGTTTTTGCTGACAAAGACAAGTGGCTGTACATTATTTAGGAGTTAGCTCAGTGTCTAAAGTGAACATTTGAATACCATATAATACAGGACATGTTAGCATTAGCTCATTTTGCATAAAGGTATTGTTTGTGGGGTTTTTTTTTTTTTTTACTAGAGACCAGTTTTTATATATAAATATATGTTTTTTAATCAAGACTTTCTGAATCAGTCTGCATGGCAGCAGGAAATGTTCATAGTTAACGTGAGTTTATTATAGACTGCTGCTGCTGAAGCTTCAAAACAAAACATATCAGCAGATTGTGGCATGAACTGGAAAAGCATTAATAATGAACATCTCCACCCACGGTGATCATGTTAAGGGCAACTGCTCTCAAAAAGAAAAGAAAAAGACGACGTAAACTAAACATTTAGAGCAGTCTGAAGCCTTTAGGAAATCTTTTCTGTGCCATGTTCTTCTGTTTGTTTATTTGCGGATGATGATGACGATGATTTTGGAAATTTCTGCAAATGTTTTCTCTTTTTGCTTCGTGTGGAGACAAAATTGCCATTAAACATTGTCATCCCATTGTTATGTCATTTTTACAGGCCATCATAAAAGGCAGCGATTTCTCTACTGCTATACAATCATCAACCACTTTCTAGTTATGTACAGACCTAAAGTGTACTAGCCGCAAACTTCGGATGCACAAGGGAATACATCTAAACTGCAGAAAATACCATATGTTGCATAACCATTGCCAGACAGTCTTTATTACTCAGGAGACACATACTTATGCTGCAGGCATCAGCTTTTAATTCAGCCACTATTACCACTAAGCAAGCACTGATGGCTCCAACAGAAAGGTTGCATTAACAGCTGAGGGGAATCCAAATTCTAATTATCAAAACAATCAAAACAAAGTCCCCTGACAGACGGCGAGAGAAGCAAAGGGGTAGAGTGGGAATGAGTCATAATTTATTTGAACCAGTTTCAGGTTTTTGATCAGGGCTGATTCTCTTTTAAACCACAAGAGCATAAGCCACACTAAATGGATGTACATGTAACTGCGTTTGTGTGACTGTCTGCTTTTATCCAGAGACTAATCAAATGTCTGTGCTTCAACCTGAATCCTTTACTATGACAAAAAAAAAATGTGCCACTCTAAATCAGAAATATCATAAACAGTCTGTTGTGTTTAACTGCTCGTCATCAACCTTATGACATTCGGCGCAATAGAAAGGTGTATAAAGTGGCTCCGTATGCCCAGAAAAAGCACTCGTCTTAAAGTCAGTCTGGAATCACTGCTAACAAGTTGTGCAACGCTGTTCCCAAGGGACGTTCCTTCCTGTCCTGTGAAGTGGGAATTCCTGAACAAGAAAAATCACCACTGCACAAGACATGCAATCCCTTTTCCTGTCAGAGTGGTTTTCTGCATCTTCTCTTGTTTTGTTTTTTTTTGTTTTTTGTTTTTTCACATGAACACATAAGTTGCTTGAACATTTAAGAGCTGTGGCAAAATTAATTTCCCACATCTGTGCAGTGTAACTCGCACCGACCTCTTTGGCTGGATAAAAAACAAGCCGCATTCCCCGAAATGAAACAATAAAGAAAAATTCTGTCCTGAGCGGATAAAATCTTTCTTTGATTCAGAGTCAACAAAACATTTGTTGCTTTGAATGAGAAAGGTCTCTTGTTATATTGCACGAACAGCGCGAAGAACCTTGAGCTGCATTGAATGAAGTTCCAGATTAAAAGTTTAAAAAAAAACATGAATTATTGATAACTATGTGTAGAATTTTTTTAAGAAAAGAAGAAGACGCAGAAAGCGAAAGTGGCACACAGAGAATGCAGATTTTTTTAAATTATTTTTCTGCAATACATGAAGTCTTTTTTGTGCATTTCTGTACAGGCACAGGAAGCTACAATAAAGAAATAACAAGCAAATGTATATATTTAAGTCCCCTATACTAAGTACTATTTCATTCAGTTCTTTAGCTTTTTACCTCAGTCCTCTGCTACATTATTGCTTTCTTAAAATTGCAGAGTAATTTTTAAAAGCGTTGCCATTTTTCTCGTTGTGACAACACAAACAGAAAGCTGTTATTGCAGATGTGTTTACATACACAGAGATGCGACGCATGAATGAATACTAAACAGTTCGTTAAAGTGCTGTCAAATCTACTGTTTTTCTTCGATCTTTTTTCCTACGATGCAATGACATTTCCAGACTGGTGCACTGTATGACTAACAAGGTAATTATAAGAAGCCTCCTTTCAGATTTCCATCTGAATAACAATGAATAAACAAAATCAACTACAGGCACTTGTAAAGAAGATAATCAAGTCAGCCCTTATCTTGGTTCAGACAGATTGTCACTGATTTTCATTTGCTTTCACAGCCAGTGACAACCGACTTGTAATTAATTCTGTGAAAGTCGACACAGTGACGGGGTAAAGTGCCGGAGTGCTGGGCTAAAGGGAGTATTAAGACTGTTTAGAATGCTACGCAGTAATAGAACCACCTGACTGTAAAGTGCTGCAATATAAGTGAAAATCAGACAATGAGCATTTTGCAGTTTTATGCAAATGAAAGGTCTTAGGTCATCGTTTATTTCTCTTTTTTTTGTGAGGGAAATTAAAATATTTGCAAGCATACATGAAAATACTGCATGTAAGTCAAAGACAGAGTTTGTAACATTCTAGCAAGCTTCAGTATTTGGTATGACCACCTTCATTCCTCAGCACAGCCTGAACTCTCCGAGGCAGCTTTCTTCTAATTTCTTTAGCTAGTCTTCTTGAATAGGTCTCCAGGTTTGTTGAAGCACGATCAAACCTCCTCTGTCTTTTGTTCCCATTCTATCAGGACGATCGTTCAGTAATGCTGAGATCTGTTAGCTGTGGAGGCCGAGCCATGAATGATATCATTCAATTGTGTGTGTTTTCTATTCAGATGTGCTTTTACTGTACATAGAGTGTGTTTTGTGTTTGATCGTTGTCATGCTGAAAAATGAAGCCACCAACAATCCAATGCTTTTGGATGGTCAATCCATACTTTCCTTGATTCATAACTCGATCAGTATTCACAAGCTTCTTACTGGCATGAAGAGCCCCCACCCTGTGTACAGATGCTCACTGTAATACCTCTCTCCAGACCTCCTGAACACTGACGATGATTACAACCAAGACAAAGAATTTCAAATTTGGATGACCTTCATAAGACCTGTTGCCACCAACTTTCAGTGCAGTTCTTGTGTAATGTGGCATACCTCACCCTGTTCTCCTTGTTTCCCTTCCTTGGCTTTGTGACAGCCACCCTTCCACTGAGTCTAAAGTCTGAAGAGGCATCACTGAACACTCGATAGATGAACTGATGAACTTTACGCTTCTTTAGGCCTCTTATTTTGTTGTCCTCTACTTGTCTGGTACCTCATCTTGAAATTTCAGTGACTGGGTGTAAAGTCGATTTTACTTGTTTTCATAAATCTAGCTTATTTCTTGTTTAAGAATTGAGTTAGCCTTTATTCATATATACTCAAGTTACACCTAACTTCTTAATCTTCATTACTTTGCGCTACCAGAGTGAGTAATGTACACTCACATTGGCTTAAAATACCTATTAAAATCTTGCCAGATGCAATTTTTGTGTATCTGGTAAGATTTTAGTATAAATAAATATTTTTCTTTTAAAATACTTAATTTAATTAAAAAAATAAAACTTTTGACTAGAGGTTTTTCTGATCCACCAGTTAACTCACTCTGTGGCTACTCTTCAACAGTAGCTCAGTTTTATGGGAAAACCGCAGACCTCTCAACCCTGAGTTGCGCTACCAAATCCCATTTGCTTTTACCCACAATAATTATAGACATCAACCATCACATTGTTGCCATAACAGCGTGTAGAAAAAACAGAGTTGTCATCTGCATTGTGATCTCAGCTTTAGCATGATCGCTCAGCTTCCTGTGTCCATTTATGGTGTTAATGGCAAATGTAGGAAACAAAGACCATGAACATTTTACAGACATGATTTTATGTTATAGATTAAAGACTTTTTTGCAGGTAAAAGGCATTAATATCATTGGCATGCTAGATTAAAAAAAAAAAACCCAAGTAAGTTCATGAAAGCTATGCTTCTACCAAAGCGTGAAGCAGATGTTCCACTAGGTTCCAGGTCTAAAACAAGAGCACAGGAACTTGCTTTTCAACACATGCCGGAAGTTTCCACATAGCGCATCCCCGTTACAATACTGGGTTGGCTTAGTTCACTGTATCTTGTTTCACATGACACTCCACTGCCACTCAAAGAGCACTTTGGGATGCAGTTAATCTCTGGAGTAGATGATGTGCAAAGCCCCTGAGAGGGGTTGAATGGAAGATATGACATTTTGTTGAATGCGAGTGCTGATCTGCATGGACAAAACGTCTGTTCTGGCACATATTTTTAGAAAATGGAAAAAAGTGCTCCTAAACAGCCAAAGAACACTTTAATGTTACTTTGTATAGCGTCCTGTTGTTGATGGCTAATTCAAAAACAGAGAGCACCATTCAAACAGACAGAACTCCAGCGGCCATGTTTACCATATAAGGCTTACAGAGTCCTAACCACCAGAGTAATTTACACATTTATTGAAAGCTTGGTGGGTTGGTTAATTTTGTATTTTGTGAAAAATATATTTTTTGTAATACAAATTATAGATTTTGTCTCAGATGCTGTGTAAATAAAATAAAACATATTACAGGCAGCATTACCAGACGGGGCACATATAGTCATTTTAACGCCAAAATAAAACTTAAAACTGCAGTCATTCAGAGATCACTTCTTTTTTTTGCGACTCAGTACAAAAATAGATAAACTAACCCGACGTCAATATGACCAAGTGGCATATCATAAATACTGTAAGTGCTAATCAAAATGAGAGTTTTCAGTCTGTACATATTGTAAAAGGAACCATGCTTCTGCAGAACCAGAAACAATAATAGCACACAGTTGGCACAGTGCTCATGAGCATGGCTGTATCAGCTGCACCTGTCTTCTAGGAAATGACACACACACGAACCGTTACTCCCTCAGCTGTGTGTCATACTATAGCACCCACAGAAAACCTCTGTTAAAATTATATAGATAGAATTCAGGCCCTGTATTTCACAATGACCCTATCATAATGGTATTTATTTTATAGACACACACTTTACACTAGTATGAATTACACCTCTTTGTGTGTGTGTTAGTTTGTCTTAGCTCCACCTTGTCCTTTCAAACACCTTGAGAACACACAAATGTTCTTCTCTTTGCTCACCGTACCTTTTGTTTCAAAGTGTATTCATGTTTAACTGCCTCTTTATTTTCCATTTCACCCATATCATTATTCAGAAGTGATGATGTTCATAGCACGTTGACTTCCTCCAAGTTGGGGGACCTTGGAGGCTTAAAATCACTCAGTGCTCTGAAAGAGCAAACGTAATTCTAAAGGAAATCTGAGAATGCAATCTGCTATTATATCTGTGGCCCTAATGAAACACTGTTCCAGCAATTGTTGCCCTTGATGCCTTTTATTCACTTGCTTTTACATCTGCTGCTGATTGAATCTTAGAATATAAAAGATTTATAGTGCAACTAAAAGTTGAAGCATTCCAGCTGTGACTTTGAAGACAGAGAAACATTTAATACATAGAAAAGAGTTCTTAAAACGATTTGCTGAACAGAACACGTATTAACTCCAAAACACACACTAGCAGGGGGAGTCACTGGATTATAAGTGATATATGAATCATGTAAAAATATAAATAAAATGGTAGAAAAAAAACTTCAACGGTCAAAGAATTATTACACCATACTCTGAAAATCCCACAGCATTCCTCACATGAAACGTGGCTCACACGTCAAGTTGTCACAATATCAGCAAATTGCACAAGCAGGAAACCGACTCCGACAAATACAATGAAATTCACTGTAAATCTTAGTGTAACAGAAAGAAAAGAAATTATAAACAGCCTTATTGTATTAGGTCTGTGTTTAGATGACTGCCCCATCTGTGCTGCCAAGGGCAGCTGATGTCATCAGGATGAGATGAGAAGATAATGCAGACTGAAAACTTGAGCCATTCAAGGAAAATCAACAAATCAACCAAAGCCATTATGTCCTCGCGCGCGCACACACACACGCACGCACACACACACGCGTAAAGTTAGTACCCCCCTAAAACAACCCATAGCCATAAAAAACCTATGCCATAGGTCTGGAGAAAAAGCAGATGAACCTTAGCACTAGCTTCTCCAGTTTACACATCAAAAAACTGATATCCAATTTGATCAATTTATTTGTCACTTTATGTTTGCTTGCTGGATATCAACCTGAAACATAAAAAGGCTGCTGGTGTTTTTGAGCTCTCATATTCTTCAGTTATCTCTCACTTTAAGGAGCGCATTACATCTGTCTAGACCAGCAGTCTCCAACCTTTTTTGCACCACGGACCGGTTTATGCCCAACAATATTTTCACGGACCGGCCTTTAAGGCTATAAATCCAGTACCGGTACCAAAAAAAAAAAGAAAATTTTTTCATAACACACGGGAAAAGACACCGGGAAACTGAGTTAATGATAAAAACCAATAAAAACCCTGAAAACCATACGTTTCACACCCGAACCTCAACTCTCGCGCCCCTGTACCTGTAAATACATAAATGAATCAAAAAAGATGTTAGGTTCTAGAGCTCTAGAGCTTGAATTTAAGAGCCCTTGAATTTAAGTTCAAAATGCTGCTGTGACTTTCCTTTAGCGTTGCTTCTTAGCTGCTAACCTTTCCTGTTCTAAGCAACTCTGCAGTGATGAAGGGGATCCAGAGAGATTACAGCTGAAAGATCGCATGCACCAGACCTCTATCTCGGTTCTTTTAGAGCAGTGAACTTGTTGCACAATATTCGGACAGCTGTTACTCTCAAACGTATGCACATCTAGACAATTTACAGTTTAATGCAGTACATTAACCACAGCATGTCATTGTGGTGGCAACATCTGGTAACAGTACGTCTCACATGCGTGATTCACAAACTTCCCAGGACTCTATCTTTTAAAAGGAAATACTCGGCCTGAAAAAAGAGTATTAATCCACCTCAGACTTCAGCTTTTCTCATCAGTTAATTGCGAGCACATCACTGGTTTTTCTGCTGATAAACTAAGGCTCAGCTTAAAGAGCTGATCAGTGTTTCAGAGCTTTGACTTTCAGTGCTCAGCCCTATATATATGGTGGTTGATTATATTTTACTTCGTTGAATGTTCTTTCAGCTGATGCATGTTGGAGTCACCATAATTGACCTCCATCTTACCCTATCTCTTGCATCTACGTCTCTCACACCGACCCCCTGCATGCCTGACAGCGCCATCTTCAGCGTGGTTTTTATATAGTGATTCTCTACTCTGATCTTTTTGTACTTGCCTCATTCACATTTAAAAAGCACTTTTTTTTATGCTTTTTCTCTGCAAATGCTTTCTGTCAAACATTCACGCACATTCATACTCCGATGGATGCAATCCGAAAGCAACTTGGCGTTAGTATTATGTGCAAAGATATGTGGCATGCAGACTGGAGCACATGGGGATCGAACCACCAACCTTCTGGTTAGTAAGTGACCTGCTCTACTTCCCCCAAACTTTCTCCAATATATCCACCGTCCCTCATGTTCAAACCATCTCAGCCTTGCCTCTCTAACGTTTCTAATCCACTAGACCTGAGCTGTGCCTCTGACATACTTACTCCTAAACCAGCTCTGCCACTTCCAGATTTTCCTCCTGTCTTTTTGTCAGAGCCGCTGTCTCCAGATCAAACAGTACATCAGAACAGCTCTCACTACCATCTTGTAAACCTTTCTTTGTCCCTGTTGCTGCAATCCTATCAAAAATCACCCCTGACACTCATTAAATCTCTCCATCCCACCCTAAATATGCCCATGCTACTCCTCACCTGCATCTTCTCCATTCCATCTGCCTCCCTCATACACACACGTATTCTGCTGACTTTCAATCCTCTTATCTCCAGAGCATACCTCCACCTTATCAGTCTCCACCTTATCAGTCTATGCACTACAATGGATTCGGTAAAGGTCACAGTCCACAGAAAGTCCAGCCTGTCCATCACCACTGCTAACAAGATGGGGCTCTGAGCCGATGGATTATGTATGCCGACCCCCTCTTTGAATGTGTCACTCCTACCACACTCCTCACTAGTGTATCACTGTCCTCATACAAGTCCTGCACCATGTCACATACGTCCACTCCATGCGAGTGGCTAAACGCTCCCTCTTATGCTTCAAACAAACCAGCATCCTGTTGTTCACTTCCTTAGAACTGCATTGTGATCAAACCACTTGTCATCTGCCTCTTTTGACTTTGCCTCTGTCTGTTTACTGGAAGTTATTTGCATACATGCGTATATGTTTGCTATATCTTCTTCTTCACTCTTTCTTAGTATGCCAGTAGTTATGCTTAGATCAAAGCTGCTTCACTCTGACTGGGTGTAATTACAGATCAGTAACAAATATCATCTAAGATCCAGAGCTGGAGATTGTGTTGATAACATTTCGAGGAGTAGCAAATTACCCTCTTTTCATATTTTCATACACTCGGGGGTCGTTGTCCCATTCCCCCGTGGCAGTCGTGCATGAAAAATGCACGTCCTCCTGATAAAAAATTCAGAAATCAATCCGGGCTTGATTTTTTATTTACCAGCTACGGCTCTTGGGTTACTCAATCAAAAAGCAAAACGAAGCGGTCAGACTCTCTTTATGCACGGAGGCATTCAGTGTGTGTGAGCAGTGAGTAGGGGTGGCTGGACTATTCTAGAAACCCATTAAAAACAGTGTGTGAGTACTTGAAATCGTGGGTGGGCAGAATTGTATCTCTCTCTCTCCCCCTTTTTTTTTTATTATAATGCATCATTGTGAGAGCAAATTATATTCTATCTCTGAGTTGACTGTCACTTGAAGTGTGCTCGCAGGTCATGTTAGTCATTGTTATGATGAGTCATTCATGCCGCAGTGCTGGAACTATCTGGACGAGACGAGAACACTGCGTCAGATATTCAAATACTGAGTTTTTGTCTATGAACGCTACAGGTTTTTTTTTTCTTTTTTAATGTCGTCATTACATCATTACGTCCTTACCTAACATTCAGCATCCCCGAAACAACAAAGTGGACTTTACTTTGGGTTTATTCTGTTACATTATCCCTTTTAAATGCAGATTTTTTTTTCTCGTTTGTCTTTTATTAAAAAAAGCAATAACTTGACTTTTACAATAGAAGAGTATTCTACTAAATAATCAGCCGTAGATGTATTTATTTCTTTCAGTCTGAGCTCTTGATAAATGTGTTATATAATGAAGCTTCGTCTCGATAGAAACTGATGTTCCAGAGAGGAAAGATCACTCGGGGATAAAAGCTATTCTGGCTGTGACTTGTAAGAAAGTATTCTGTAAATAAATAACTCTCCATACAAGCTTTTAATGTGTTAGATTTGGCTGCTAACTAACAGGATGTCATTTATTTCTGCTGTAAATTATCCCTCGGTGACATGTTTTAAGACCTAGATGGATACTTTGTTTTAAATGAAAGTTTGGGTACTAATATTTTTCCTATAAACTCGGATTTTAGGAAAACTTTTCTGTGTAAATATACATTATATCTTCACGTTGCAGCCCATTCTCTGTTAAATCTTCCAGACTAACTGTACTAGCACAATTTCAAATACTTAGCTGAACCCAAGGGCGAGTACACGCTGTATTCTTTTAAATTATACGTTTATATAGTAGGTCAGAAAGTGAAAGATTTCTAGCATGGCAATGACCCATCATCCCTAATGTGAAGCAGCCACAGAGACACTTTGTTACCTTTGACGTTGGTTATCACTGATTTGTTTTAATTTACCTCTTGGTATGACTCCACTGCTCATTTCCAGCAATGCGAGACTTGCATGTTGTTCCTTCTTCCTACTTTTCTTGTCTGTAGTTTAGAGAGCATTACAACACTGCAAATGCATCACAAGGATTATGACCAAACCACGAATTCTTGCAATTAAGAGTTAAAATGACACATTGCCTCACATGACACAGAGAAATTAGGTGCATTTGACCAAATTTGTTTCAGTGTTTTAGCAGTCGACTTTAGGAAATCAAAACACCGGATTGCATCTGGCGAAATGAGTGACGTGCAAACAGGCTTTTTCTTTTCAAGCACAAATATCATTCTGCGCCGTGAAGATCAAACATCCAAGTAACATCCAAGTCACGGACTCTGAAACAAAAGAGAGACGATTTATTCAGCTTGTTTAGTGTTAAATTGAATTGACTATGAAGTGTATGCATGCGGCTGACACCAGCTGCACACGCACGCTTTAACCCCGGTAATCTGATCAACCAACCAGATTCAGTGCATAAAATTCATTCTGAATGTGTGCTTGTGATTAGTGCAAATTTCCACAAAATAAGGCCAAAAATACACATTGTTTACCTTTTTGTTATTTACAGGGTTTTTGTTAATCAATTTAATTTTTGGCAGGCATCTGATGCAAAATCCCGGCAGCAGTTATGTAATGACGTCAACATTAAATATAATTTCTTTAATTACATCCTGTTATGGGCAAAGGGTACAGGAGTGATTGGACGTTTGGTAAACAAGCCATCCTGTGTTTATAGGGAAGTCTTATCTGGGGATGTGCAGAAGATTAATCACAAGGAAATCTGGAGCATTTTTTTTAAACACAAGCGAACAGACAAACTTACTGCCATCCAGAGATTATAAGTATAAATATGAGATTGTAATTGGAAAACAATCAAACCATGATATCAAAATTCTTTTGTCATTATTTCACTTCCATTTTCAGGGAGCAACAATAATTTAACCGTAAAATGAATTATTATCCAGAAGGCACCAGCTACATTTGGGATTTGTGGATTTTGCTCTTTTCTCTCCACCAGTGGTTCTCAGGCAAGGCACTAGTTGATTCCCATGAAAGGCTAAAGGGGCTGGAAAGAACATTAAGAGAGCGGAGGGGGTTATATTTCCTTTTTCTTCCCAGGGTCTTTTACCCGAAAACAAGTCCTCAGACTTTTTAACTGAGTCTAACTTTAAATTCTGATATAAGAAACTTCTATTTTAATCTAATGAACCAAGAATATAAATGTGTCTCAGTTTGGACTCTTAAAAAACAGGAAGGGAGAAGTGATTCATTTTATTCAGCGTGGTCCTCTTAGTCATCATTACCCACCTTGAATTTCCATCAACAGAGAAATCTGGAATCCAACCAATCTTTAAATCTATTTATTCCCTGCAACAGGGACAAAGCACAGCGAGAGCAACTCAAGCTATAAATGGACACTGTTTACATACTAACCTGTGATACCAGGTAGACTTAGTCCTAATTTAGGTGACTTTTAGCAGAAAATATGTAGAAGCTCAGAAATAACATTTTCAGACTGGACTTTTTGCAATGTTAAACGTTCTTTAATGACTGTATTTCAACATGTGAACATATTTCAACATTAAATTTAGTCAGAATATGAAAGAATTTCTGGATTCTGTCTTTTAAAACCTTAAACTACGTTTAGTTTCAGAAACATAAAGTCACCTCAGTGTCATGCTTACTTAAATAAAAACCTCTCACAACCGTAACAGGCTTTTATCCTGCCCGATAAAATGCCAGCAACAGCTGCCGAGAGAGCTCGATGAAGTCTAATAAGATGTGGTCGCCCTCCCAATGAACCTAGACATGCCTTTATCTGCACCTTGTCAAGTGTGGACAATTACACCACTGGAGACTCTTGCGCTGCCACTAGAAGTCCAGTAGGAGCTGCAGAGAGGTGTGACAAACTTCATTCACACGAGAGCTTTTATCTAAATTGGTGATTTAAAAGGAAAACAGTCTTCATTCAGACGAGCATTCAAGCACTATTCCAGAAATAATTCCCGTCTTTATTAAGAAGCATTTATATACATTTCACGTGCGTGACAATTCAGGCATACCTGCAGCAGAGTGCTGGATTCTTGTGGAAAATACAGAAGAAGAAAAGCGATGACAAGACGTAAACCAGAGATTTGTTTGCTTGGAGTGGTAACATTGGGAGGAAATGGTGATAGAAAACAGACAGGGAGTAGACAGAAAGCAAATACACATTACCAGGAAAATTATCCAGTGCCAGAGGAAGCCAGCAATGAGAAAAGAGCACCTGACAAGAAAGATACAATCTCAGTGGGGAGATGAGCTTAGCCTTAATGTGTTGGTGCCATTTGAGGACTGATGAGACCTAATGACATGAAGAACATCATCAATGCATGACAAATTTTAAAGTCTCTGTTTTCAACAACAACACAATCCTGAAATACTCGCAGTAAAAGTGGGTGAACAACAGTTTCTCTGTTTAAAGAGTATAAAAACGTAGTAGTGTAGATGTGTGGGATAAACAAGTACACAGATAAACATAGATTAAAAAGAAATGCATGTGTGGATGAACCCTGAACTTGCTAAATATCCTAACATATTTTAAAATGCCTGACTTGAAATACAAAATTAGAAAAAAAAAAATTCATACTTCTGTATGAAACTGCAGGTTTATTTATGATTATTATTTTATCGCCAAGGCAATAAAACCTCTGCAAACAAGCAACATTATGGATGTCTTTTTGTGAATTACAGCTTGCTCACACCCATTCCAACCCAGTGTATTTAGATGACCTGTCCTTAAACTGGGTCACGCAGAACCAACTGCTGCACAGTCTGCTGCTGGGTAAGGTGATCTGGAATGCTGTGCCAGCGCTGCTGAGTTGAGTTGGGATTTTGTTTGCTTACTGTGGTATGCTGCCTATTCTTCCTTGCAGTATACCACGAGTGCAGGATGTTTTCTTGTGCTCATGCCTGCAGCCACATAAAGAACCTCTGCAGGCACTGAAATCCCCTCTCTAGTTAAATCCATTGTTTGTTCCTGTGAAATTGAAAATCCACTTGAATTCTCTGTAATCTTTGATTATTTTTGGCATATGTGCAAATTATTATCAGAAACTTTGTAGACGGGATATACAAATCCTGAAGCCTCTCTGCTTTAATTTAATAAAAGAAAATTACACACTCATAGAATGCAGCTTATCACTGAATTTCCTTTCATGGGGCGTAGATGGAGCGGACTCGAACGCAGATGTCCTTTGCAATGAGACAGTGGATTTATTTAGAGTGCAAAAAATAATAACAGTTCAGTGCGAAATCCTTAGGCCGTGGCTCCCCCTGGTCAATTCTCCCGGCTCCCGATAGTGCTGTATGGCGATGTGAAAAAAGCTACACTCCGTGCGTTAATTGGTTCAGCTCCCCTCTTCTCCTCTCCAGCCACGGGGCGATCATGGCTCAAGACTTGGCAGTTCGTCGTGTAGGTATCCCCGACAGAATTTGTTTCCCCTGTGTAGGGAGCACGCAGGAAGTAGTGATGTTTTAGTTTTGTGAAAAAGTGAAAAATGAGTATCATTACATTACCATTCACATTGAGGGTTACAACAGAGAATTATTTATTTATCTTTCTCACGTGGTATCGGGATTATTTTAAGAAACCAAGAACATTTTGCCTGATAATTATTTTTATCCTCCTGTACCTTTAATGTATAAAGAGCTAAATCCTCCAAAGTTCCAGGAGTAATACGTCATAATAAGAAGTGTGTGTGCACTTCAAATCAAAAATGTAGGATACTGTTTGCCCATGATTTACACGGGGGGAACAAACTGCGGCAGGGATATCCTGATATTATTTGTATCCCACTATAACTTCCCTGTATAAAGAGCTAACATCTCAAAAATTTCAAGAGTAGTTATTCATTATAAGAAGTGTTTGTAAACTAAAAATCAAGAATGTGGG
>VUQR01035420.1:1907-11930 GCA_015108515.1 Hemichromis elongatus
CACGTGTAGTCTAACCGCTACGCTATCTGTTGTGCTTTGTGTTGCACCAGGTTTACACAGATGCTCACTGAATGTGTTGGCAATAAAGGAAATTTAAGAAGAATAAGTTGGATGTACTGGATGTGTGGAACCAGTTGACAAAATAGATTTATGTAAAACTAATTAGTAAAGCACAAGGTGACTAAAAATATCATATTACATAGCTCTAACTTAAATTTAACTTGCTGTAGATTTGTGTTGTACCACACTCATGTCTGTGGTAGGTAGGCTTAGCTGGATACAGGAACCTCTGGCGGGAATTGAATTTGCGACCGTCCGTTTCAAAGAGTTGTAGTCTTACCACTACGCTATCCAGCTGCATGCACAGATACATATTTATATATACATTTATTTTGTACTCTCTGATGTGGGTGTAACCATCGTTCTGCATGACCTGGAAGACATGCCCTCTGCATGTGCACTCCTCATGGGTGAGATATATGAAGTACTTCCTTCATCCATGCCAGCAGACTGTTGACCAAGGTGCAGATCCTCGAGAATAAACTGTATTTTACTCAAACGTACTGCTTTGTGTTTTTGAGAGCAAAGAATCTGTTTGTTTTTTTCTCTCGGTCGTTTTAATGAACAGCAGCTTCTTTAACTTAACCGCTTTTTAAATTTTCTTTGCTTTTTTCATTAATATTTATTGATTTCATGATTGCTTTTGCACTCTCTCACAGTATGAAGCCCTCGCTGCACACCTGTTGCACTTTGTGTTGTTTATGTACTGTAAACTGTGCTATTTTTATTTTTCATGCTGCTGCTGTAACACAGGTATTTCCCTTGTGGGATGAATCCATTATTTCTCTATTTAATTAAAGGTTTTTCAGAGATTAGAACTGATCCTGAGGTGAACTGAGGTGTTACAGTGATGCCAGAGAACAAGTCAGAAACTCCCTGTCCTGGTTTTTGTGCCGTGTTTTGTTGCGCAGGCGCTAACGGGAGGCTGATTAGCTCCACGAGCCGAGCGAGCTCGAGTATGAAAGCTCCCTCCTTCCTCCGAGGCTCTCCGTCCCCAGTCTGACCTGGACCGTCTTATCTTCAGCACGATTCCTTGGACTTTCTTTACGTTCTACACACTTTGTCACACATCCGTGCGTGCGTCACACTCCTGACATACTCTTTTGATTTAGTTGTCTTTGAGGTTTTAAAGTCCCTGCCTTGTCTGGTCTTTCTTTTTAGAGCCTGTGTCAGTACACAACATTTTCATATCTACAGTATATAAAAATGCACATACAAACACAGATTCCTACACTACCGCATATAAACAGCATTAAATAAAAACTAAAGACAGCAACCGTTTTGTTCTCAAACTCACACGCCCAGAGTTACAGAGACTACAGGTCACATCAAAGGTTCAACCTGCCGGTGGGGATAGAGGGAAGGTCAGAGTCATCCACTGGTGACCATGAATATTGTCTATGCACAACAATTCATTCAAGTACACTTCTGGGACAAAAACGTCCCAGTGGGGATCACCAGTGTCACTCAGGTTTGACGCCACGTCGAACGGCTCACATCAACTCACTCACAGGAACGCCCGTCATCAAGTCCAGGACTGCCAAAGAGGCGTTCACACCAAGTACTGGCCTTAAAAAGTATTTAGCACGTCACTGAGGGTGGCCAAACATGTATCTTAGGCATGTTGATCAACTCAATGCAAAGTTAGTATCGGATAGTTTGTACATTATCTCAACCTTAAGACAATTTTGTGAAAATCTTCTCTTGTGATAATTTTGGCTCTAATTAAGTGATCTGACTTAGACTTTAGAGCTACATGTAAGTAAAGCTTGCAAAACAGTCTGGTGTAACAGACTCCTCAGCTGAGTTTGTAGACAATGTTGCCATCTGCCAGCCTAAGTGCCTCTGATGGTTAAAAATGTCCCAGAGGTCAGGAGACCGTTGTGAAGACCTCCTTGATCTTCTGTAATCAGCTTCGTTACTTTAGATCTATAAACAGCCGTCTCATCTTTAGTCTATCAAGTAAACCTAAAATATTTTTCTTCCATTCGTCAGCTTTGCTATGATGTGGTCTCCAGTATCAGCAGTTCTTCGTCGTAGATGGCTGGCCTTTCCTCTAATTGGACACGTCGATGCTGCTGACCATGTTCACCGCCTGAACATGCACCTTATTCACCTCCCTCCGCTTCAGCGGACAGCTAAACACCTTCCTGAAGCCTTTGCGGAAATGCTTTGACACGAGGGCGTAGACGATGGGGTTGAGGCAGGAGTTGGCGTAGGCCACAAAGTGGGAGAGGATGCGGAGGACATAGGTGGTGTAGTTGAGGGGGAATCGGCCCAACCACATGCAGAGGATGACCAGGTGATGGGGAAGCCAGCAAAGGCAGAAGAGAGCAGCGACGATGATGATCATCTTGGAGACTTTCCACTTGGCCCGCCTCGACTTGGACATGTCCTTCAAGGGGCCCACGCTGGTCCACAGGTATCGGATGGTGCGGGCGTAGGTGAGGCCGAGCACCAGCAGGGGGACGACGTAGCCGAAGACAAACGTGCACATGTCCATTATGATGCGAGGTCTGGACTCCCACGTGGGAATGCACACAACAGTGCCAGCCAGGTCCATCTGGGAGAAGTAGCTGAGATACGGTCCAGAGAAAACCAAGGCCAGGACCCAGAGGAGGCCAATGGAAGTGAGCGCGTTCTTTGGCGTCCTCATCTCTCGGGAGCGGAACGGGTAGCAAATGGCTAAATACCTGTGAGAGCAGAGGAAGACATGTGATCTACAAATCCAGTATTAATCACTAAAGGTGTTGGAAAAAGATGAAATCTCAATAATAATAATAATAATAATAATAATGATCTCGCAAACCAACATGAAAAACAATGTGATGAGTCGTTACAGGACGCCTGCGCCAACATGCACACAGCACATGGACGAACCACCGCGCTGCTACTGGTTTGCGAGGTCACCATTTCAGCTCTGCAGCCGTGACGTCCTTGTTTTGGAGCCAAAGGCGACAATATTTGTGTTTATCATATTATAATAGTCGGCCTGTTTATCTGGGTGTACACAGGTCACACAGACACCTGCTTTTTAGTGCTTTTAAATAAAACACCAGAGATGTTAGCGTCTGTTACAGTGTTTGTGTGATGAAGTGTGTTATATAAGGATAATCACAGAGCCATATCTGGCATTGAAAATCGACGGTTAACATCACAAAAACAACCAAAGCCTTTACAGGATTTAAACTTATTTTCTTTTAAATATATATTTTGCTTCCAAGGAGCCAGACTTTGTCAATTTTAAAAGTGATCTTGAACAGTACTCCTCGAGGCTGTTTGAAGGTCTTTGAAGTTTAAATCTGGACGTTGGCTCACGACATTCATTCGTTTTCAGTTCACTGAAACACGAGCGACGAACCAGCGCGATGTGAGCGCACAACTCGGCAAAGAACCATTTTTAAATTGCATTTTTAGGGACTTTGCCACTCGCAGAAACAAGCCACCCTCAAGCGGCCGTAATAGGAACTGCAGTTTCTGACGCTTAAGCTTGCCGTGTGTCCACAGCTGGCTCTATGCTGGGTTTCAGTTCTGGCACCAGATGTGAGTCTAAACTGAGCCAGATGTTAACCACACGTTTGGTTCAACGTTAACCAGGTTGATTCAAACGCTTAGAAAAGCTACATTCATAATGAACCATCACTATTAAATAACTTCCCCTCGGGATCAATAAAGTACTCAGATTAAAAGAGAAACTCTAAATACGACCACAGAGCAAACCGATTTTTGGAACTTGACCTCGCCCGGCTCTTATCTCGCCAGATAATTAAAGCTAAGAGATCTAATTTATTTCATATCTGCCACATCTGGAACACTGTGCTGCCTAAACAAATAATGACACAAAGACTTTTTAATCCATCAGCAACCTTCATACAAAGTGCAGAAGACAGAAATGAACCGAATCTGGCTGCTTGTATGCTTGTGCTACCTGAAATGTATGAAGACAAATGTCCTCATTATGAGCTCTCCCCTGGCTGCCCCCACACTCTAACTCAATTTCTTGTCTCTTTTTATTTCCCTTCATTTGTAATCCTCAGATGTTGTGCAGACTCAAATTAATATGATGACACGAGTGTAAGTAAACTTTTCGTGCTCTTTCGATGTATGCGTAGAGCGCCGTGCAAAGGTTATGAATGTTTCTGTCCAAAGAGGACATTCTGCAAAGTGCTTTTCACTTTAGTGTCTAAAAACACACACAGTGCTGTTTGCAGGAATGAAATCATTTCAAACTTCTCCGTGCTCGTGCTCAGCCTTGAAAATGCCTCGGATGATTTGAAAAAGGACAGAAAAATGACAGATATTTCAAAGTGATGAGAAAAACTGCAGCTGACTCGCAGAAAAGAAGCATTAGAATAAAAGCAGAAAGCATTAAGCAGCTCTACTGTGAGCTGAGTTGTTTAGCGTCTGACTATAAAATATTTATCCGATCAGTTCGATCCGGACAGCCTAACCTCTGTGCACTTGTACCCAGAGCTGTCTGCCCTCTGTAATCAGGACCGTTCAGTGGGAGGCTTCAAACAAACTCATGTTCCCATTAACATTCTCGTCCGTCTCGCTGTAACTGGGAGAAATCATTAAAAACAGGATGACTCCAATCACACTGGATCTGTGCCTGAGATCCAGACCTGGGTGTGTTGGGAGAAATGCCGGGATGGCAGCTGAGCGTGACTGCCTGTGGCTGTGAAGGAGTTCGTCTTGTCCACCTCTGGCCTCTGACTTGTCTTTAGATGTTTTATGATTTTTAGGCACTGGTGTTTCCAGTCCTGTCTGAGGCTCCTGTAGTGGTTAAAGAGTCCGGATCGCTGATCATGTTTGAGTTCGTTGTACAAATAATAACAAAACCTCCTGGGTGTGACATGAACACATCTTTGTCTTTTCAAAAAAAATCTAAATCATCGGTTATAAAATGTTTATGTTTAGAGTTTACAGATATTTTCCTCTGTGTAATATATTAAATTCATAAAACTTAAGTGCTCTACACTTAAAACATGGCAGTTAAATAACCTTTAAAAAACTTGGTTCCTTTTTGAGAGACAGAGTTACTACAGCTTTGTATTTTTCTATTTTTATTATTATTATTATTTCGTTTTGACTTCTCCACTTAGTTTCCAGAGCAGGTTTATTTGCTTCAGTTTAATTTTTGTAGGTTGAAAATGTTTAATTTTAGTCGAATTTTTATGGGTTTTGTGTTGGTCTTTTTAACATTATCATTGTACAGACAGCATACATCAGAGGAAATCAGCACAGGCTTCACAATAAAAACAGAGCTTTGGAAAGAAGTTGACTCACAGTCTTGTTGACGTGATAAATATCGATGCGTCATCAGACCAGCCGCAGTGTTTTTTAATCAAATGCTAAAACTTCCTGTGTATTCTTATTTCACTTTGCGTTTCGTGTTTGCAAAATCTTTTCATTTGAGTTAATTTTTTTTCTAAGAGTCTAACTTTAATAACCTTGGGAACGAGTCTCTATCTAGACTCTATTCTGACCAGATGCTCCTTGATTTTTTCGCTGCATGTAAATCAAATGTATTGTGACCCACAGTTTTTTTTTTAACAATTGTTGCAAGTTTGCCTCAACACCCTCGGTTTCCAGTCAGCTCCGATAACCCGAATAGTTCCTGAGAGATATCTTGAATGTGCAGAAATTTTAAAACATGCGCAGACGTGCTGTAGAAATCGGTGGATTAACAAACAGGTGAGACTTGAGGATTTAAGATGGTATCCCCCATAAAAGACAAAACTGTCAAACATTACACTCCAGGGCTGATACCTGTAATAACGCAAACACAGCTGAGATGTCTGTGTGAGAGATGCAGAGAATAATGACCTAAACGTGAAACAGAATCCTCTGAGCTGCTCTGGATTATATTCCGTTAAATGCTAAAGTATCACCTGTGGCCTGATTTGTCTATTTTCAATGATATAAAAGATATTTTTCATCATAAATTGATAAAGAAAATGCACAAAATCCAATAGAAATGAGGACTCTGTGACTTTATGCGTCACATTCATGCTCAAAGGAAACCTAGCCCCACGGGTTCAAGTTCTCTCAGATTTTAAGACATAAAGAATAACCCGAACAAAAGTCCAACGGACAAACATTATAAATACTTTACACGTCTTTTTTTTTTAATCATACTAAGATATTTTAGTTATTTGTCTGAAGCGGCTAACAAGCCAAAGCAACCCGTATAAACTGCAGATCGCGCACCTGTCCAGGGACACGGCTGTCAGGGTGAAGATGCTCGCGTACATGGTGAGGAAGATGATGAAGTGCACCACTTTGCAGACTGCAGGGCCGAACACCCACTCATCCAGAGTGTAGATGGTGGCCTGGAAGGGGACGCAGAACACGATGAAGCACAGATCCGCGATGGCCAGGTTGAGGATGAACAGGTTGGTGGTTTTGGTGTTCATCTGTCCGCTGCGAAACAGCACCGCGAGCACCAGCGAGTTCCCCACCGTGCCCAGCAGAAAGATGACGGCGAATCCCGCGCAAACGAGCGCAGACTCCGCTTTCCAAGTGGAGGAGTTGGACAGAGAGTCATTCATCGTTCGCACGGTCACGCGTGTGTCCAGCAACGTTAAAGGAGATGCTCGTGGAGGAGCGCGCGCCTCCTTTGCGCGCAAACGTCTCCAGCAGGAAGCAGACGCAGCACAGACCCCCGCTGCAGGGAGAGGGGCTCTCAGCATCAGCATTTACCAAAACACGCCACTTTCACACCACCGAGGAAGAAAGGTGGGACCTGTCCAGATGTGACAGGCCCAACACTGGAAAAGGGGCCACGAGAATCGAGTGAGTGTTACAAAGAGCCGTGTTCAGCCACTGAGCAAAAGTCTGAGTTGGTTTCCTGACACCTGAATGAACACACAGAGGTCCTTTCACTGCTGCTGCTGGAATATTGTACATGATCAGTCACCTGTTGATCCTGTAAGACCTCAGTGTTGTTACCATTAGACCAGCACGCCCCCCTGTGGGCAGCCTGAAACACTGCAGTGAATTTCTATCTGTCGTGTTTGTTCTTGTTTGAGGTTTTATTTGAATGTCCCCTCTCAGTATTCTGCTTGCGATTGTCTGTCAGACAGTGAAATTTATGGTTCGGCGCTTCGGCCGTCTTCCTCTGCTTGTCCACCACTACTATGTCCAGTTGATTAGCCATTACCATTTTGTCCATCCACAGAATCTTGACCTCGGGACTTCTAGGCCATCATTATGGCCATCGGTGCAGATGTTTCGGTATACTTGGTTGTGGCGTTCCATGCTCCATCCGTGCTGGATTGTCTCAGGGTCATCTCTACACAGCCTGCACTTGGGGTCTTGCATCTTAGCGCTGGTCCCTGCGCTGCCATGATTTTATAGATGATAAATAAAAGAGTTCCTTTCCTAAAGCGCACATTAGCAGCTCCCTCCTCTCTGACTCAGCTGCAAATCAAATATGCATTTCACTGGTCTCGTCTCACTAAGTGAATTTAAGGTGTGTTCTGTGTGAACATTACTGGATTGCCCGAGATTTACTCCAGATTTACTCTGATCTTTAGGGTTTTCTTTGCTTTGGAACGTATAATGTTGTTTTTATATTCCCCCGTTTGCCTCGTGAATATTTGTATATTTTATTGTGCTGTCTGTATTTGTTTGTTATTGATCGAGTCTGTACGGTCACTTTTGAATATGTTGGTCTCGCAGGGAGCAAAAGGGGTTTTCTTTCTTTTTAAAAAATCTCAACAGTCTTATTTTCTTTCTTAAATAAAGATGAAATTCAAAGAATTGCAAACAAATTTACATCCCCCAATAACAGCATCATTTTCTCTGTTGCCAGTAAGAAACAGTTTTAATAAATAGCTCTATTTAGCTTTATTATCATCACTTTGACATTTAGATCAATCAGTCTTTTCTATATGTACACACGTGTAACAGTTATAAGACGTTTTTGTGAACCCGGGTACCTGGACCTGGGGTATCGAGTGTGTTTGGGGAGTGTGTCTACAATGTCCATTTCTGAGTGCTGAGGATTTGTATATGTGTGCATGAAGGTGAGAATGCACGTTTGTGTCTGTGTGTGTCAGGTTGGGTCTTAGACTCACCTCCCTGGGAACATCTCAGGCCCTTCTCCCCTCACCACACTCCCTGCCGGTGGCTGATGTCCTTAGACGTGAGTGCGTTGATGGTTCTTGGTGTCTGGTGCTGGGCGCTCAGGTACAGTATGTACTGACTCATTGCCTGTCGGTGCCTGGTGTATGTGGCTCGGTCGGGGCCTCTGGGCCTGGTCCACTCTGGCACAGCTGACTGCCGGCAGAGCTCATCACCGCAGTGTCCTCTGGCTTCTGCTCCGTGGCTGCTAGGTGACCCCTCGTCTGGGGCTCTCCTCAGCTCTTCCCAGGAGGGTGCCATGGTTGCCCCCTCTGCTGGGCTCTCGCACTCTGGGGGCCTCTGGATGTCTGGGGCCTGGATCTCCTCCATGCCTGCTTCATGCCCTGGGGGGGCGGGGCAATGGCTCCCTACATGAAGAAATGAAGAAACCTTTTGAAAACAAGCGCGCACATCCTCACAGGTGTTCACAGACACAAACTACACCTTTCTTGGCTGCTACCTCAAAGCACATTGTGCGCTTTCAGTCTTGCATGCTGCACAATAATATACAATATTTAGTTTTTACTGTTACGTATACTAAGCTAGATTATTGCGATGGTGTTGTAAATAAACATACAGAGGTGTGGATGAATACTCGATTACAGCTGGCTTGGTTGCATTCAGCTTTTCAAACTGTAGCATTGACAGCCTTTCTCTAATCATGGCAATCAAATTTTAAAGTTACTTTAAGATGTGATTGTAGTGCCAAAAAAAAGATGTCCTTCAGTGTCTTCATGCTCGCTGACATCAGTCTTTAAGCTTTTCATGAAGATTTTAAACTGCTGCACACAGAAATATAAATCTCATCTGGTCTGTCTCTCTGTCTTTTGAAAGATCTGTAGAAGATGGATTTGAGGAGGCAGTAATATCTTTCAGGACTTTTCTGTAAGTTAAGACCCTTAATGTATAAATATAATAGGAGGAGCATTTTTCCTGTGATGTTCATGACGTTACAGAAGGAAAAACTCTCAGTGCTTTGGTTAAAATAGCAAACAGAGAAGCCGGATGTCTCCAGGTAAAAGTGAGTTTAAGGCCAGTTCAAGGTGAACAGTTTAATGTATCTACAGGCTGACTGAACTCATCATCAGAAAGCCAAAGACCCCGCCGCTGTGACCTCCTTTTCATACTCACATTTTCCCACCAACACACACACACAGACAAGAACCCGGTAACTTCATCCAGCAGCTGCACGCGTGCAAACAGCCTCACTCGACTATATTTAACAGAGCGCTTGCTTTTTTTATCCAGGAGTATCCAGGAGGAAGCGTCTGCCTCGGCCCTTTTGTTTCCTCCTCTGGGAGTCTGAGTTAGTCCGCCATCGAACATCCTGGAAGTGTGAGGAAGTTCAACAAAGCCTGAGCGTGATCTCATGGTTATCTGTGCGAGCAAAGCCGTGCCAGTCTAAACAACGCTCAGAGGGTTTTGCCTCAGATCATCAGGCGGTTGATGATGTGATGTTTTGAGGACTTTCCTTGTTACTGTCAGATATTAATTAACAAGCAGCTGTGCACAAAGGGAAAAAGGATTACGCCACCAGTTTTGTCTGTTTAGGTCTGACTACAAACGCTTTCAAGTTATTGCACGGAAAGGGACACACGAGTGTTTAAAACCTTCCCGTCGTGTTCGGGTCAAATCTGACAGATTTACAAATGAAAACACTCAGAAATATTCTGCTTTACATCCGTTTGCCTTATGACATCCTCCACACTGTGCACGTATAAAAGCGATGATCACCTCTTTCATTGAATTTTGAGTGTTTTAATCAATCTGAAAAGTCACCGCCATAGGAAATGAATGGGACCCCCCCCCCCCCCCCCCCCCCAACCCCATCGC
>VUQR01035420.1:11950-36680 GCA_015108515.1 Hemichromis elongatus
CCCCCAATTTTGTCCGGGACCACTCGTGTGTGTGTTTGGGTTCAGGTGTTTCCGCTGTGGCAGGTCGAGCGGGCCAAAAACTGATGCACGCAGCGGTTTATGTTACCCAAACTGTGACCACAACCGGGTCACCATGGTAAATGTTAACAGGTTAAATTTACTATTTGGTGTTGGAACGAGTTCATTTCTGTTTTATATTTCTGTTTTTTCCACCCCCCTTTTTTTAAGCGCTCTTTACGTAACCAGGAAGTTAAACTCTTGAGATGAGGGATGTCTTCTGTGCAAATATCCTGGCCCAACATCTTGCTTTTCTTCCTCTCATGGGTGGGTGAATCACAGGGACAACGCATACGTGTTTGAGCCGCTGAGCTGCTCTTTGTATCTACTGATGTATTTTGATCGCTGTGTATCTAAAGGACATGACATGACATTACCTGCCATGCACTGTTCCAGACGTGGATCTTCCTATTAAATATGGCCAACGTCTGTGACGAGGTGAGTGTATGTATGAGTAATCCCTGTGACCAAAGGCTCAGGCTGTGAACTGCTCTAAACACTCAGTTTCACCCGTTTTGCCCAACTCTTTGCTCTGTATGATGTCATAGCTAGGGGAGAGTCTTAATATGGTCATCTGAAGCTCATGGCTCTGACCGGAGATTTAAAGTTAGGAAAGCTGCAAATGTGTGACTCGTAGATGAAGAGATGCTACTGATGTTTTTTTTCTCGCTTACTGTTATTTAACTTCTTCTGCCCACTTTGCCCATTTACCAGCAGATGGCAGCAGCGGCTCGAGTGACTGCATCGACCAGGTTGCTGCTGCAGCCAGCTGCACACACGCACACGCTCGCAGATCTGATCAGTGGATGTTGCCCCAGAAGACTTACAGATGCTGCTTGGTGTTTACTCCGATCTCAGCATCCCCCAGAAGCCAGGGCTTCTGCGATGCATTAGGTCGTTTGGGTTTTCCATGTGTCAGTCCTGCTGGGCAGTGATAAAAGTTACAACTGACAAATGACGGCCTCGCCTTCGCATGACGCTCTCCTGAGAGCGTTTAGTCAAAGCCAATGAAGCGTAAGAAATTATACAAGATTAAAGTGAGGGGCCGACTCGCAGCTGTCGAAGCATCGCGTGCATCCAACATAATTCATCAGCGAGTGTTTTTAGGCTCTGGGAAACACTGGAGAGTCAGCTGGGGAGCTTTTCCCCTACTTTTCTGCTCAGTTCTCTTTGCAGGAGGTGACTCTCAGGCAAATCGAGATTAACCTGAGTCATGCTTCCGACACTTTCTGCCGCTGCCACACAGCAGTAATACACCAGGCAGGAAATGACATCACTGGTGTGTGCTCACTGGCTGGGTAGCACACGAATGATGAAAGCTGCCTGCTGGGCGAGACTGGTGACCAGACGCTGCAGAGTGGTAGTGACCACACATGGGAATATTTGAACTTTAATCAGAAGAAACCATTAGAGGAGCAGCAGGTGGAGGCAATGGGCTCTGACCAAGATGAACGTGCTGAATGCACCATTACCTGATGCAGGGCATCTGCGGGGGATAAACAGTTATCGAAACTCCGCAGTGCAAGCGAAAATGTCATCAGAGTGCTTAAAACAAGGAGACCAGATTGATTTGGGGTCTGCGGGGTGGTGTTAGAGCTCATCAGGAACGACCACGGCGCTCGTTCTGTGTGTTCCTGCGGGCCGCAACCCACACATCATGATTCCCTCATTAAGAACGACTCCAACCCACAAGTGTCAACACTTGCAGTGAGGCGGATCGAGAAGCAGTGACCTCAAAACATCTGCTCTTTCCAACAACACGGCGCTCCACTCATGACAAAACTCAGAGTAACAGAGGCTGATAAACCTCCTGCTAATGGTCATTTTAGAGCGCACACACACACGCGCGCACACCCGAACACACACTACACACACACCAAGCTGCCTCGCTGATAGTCCCACACTTTATAAATAGCGTGCGCTTTTAATACGCGCGTGTGTCCAGTGGATAACGTCAGTGCTTTGGGAGAGAGGCTCAAGGAGTGTTTCATTATAAACCTGTACCATTAAAACTTGCTGGCTCAGTCTGGATTTTGGCTCTCACGTCCCTTCTCAAACTTTTATGAGGCCAGTTATGATCCTAAATCGATGCAGGAAACTGAGATGGAGGAGTTGGGTAAGGTAAGCGGTGCCATGACCTCATCAAGAAAAGGTAGAGCTGGTGATTGTGTGGCTATTTGCACCGTCGCATATTGTATTCTGCAGCTATAAGGGTGGATGCTGCGTCCGTCTGAATCTGCAGTCACTGCAAAACCAGCAAGTATCAGAAACGCTTCGTCTCATTGGATCCTCTTCTTCTTGAGCAGCTCAGTGCGGAGTCAGCACCATCTTGACAAAAACAGAATTCAAAGGTTATTTAACTGAGGTGGATGGAAGCTGGAATGAATTTGATTATTTTAAAATTCCTTTGAAAGCTGGAAGAAAACCCACCAATGTGCTAAACCACATGATTATAATCAGACACGAGGCAGGTGATGTCATCAAGAAAGAAGTAGAACGTCATCTATTAATTAATGTCTTTGGGCAAACTGAGGGAGGTGAAATCAATCAATGAAGAGTACACTCAGTGGCATAGAGCAAATATGGCTTGTACTGTAAAATTTCACTGAAGCGTTAAAGTAGAAACAGGAAAGCGGTATACGAACACCAGTTCATTCAGGTGTGGTAAGAGCGCAGTGCTGATCGTCTCTTGACATTTTTATATCTCGATTTCCATGTTTCCAGGTTAATCATCTTAGAGCATCCGAGAAGCAACACGACACTACAAGGGTTCAAACAAGGGACGCACCGCTCGGATATTTGGCTCTGTTAGAGTATCTGTGTCAGAATCCTAGTTAGCAGCAGAGCTAAGACAGCACTGAGAAAGCCAACAGCAAAGGGTCAGCAGGCTGGAGGCTTTTCATGCCACCTAACCATGGTCTAAAACTAGATTTACATAGTAGAGCAGGACATGGGCATGCACTGCTAAATGTGATCCATCCATTCTCTTTCGCTTGTCCAATTCAGTGTCGCGGTGGGGCTGGAGCCCATCCCTGATGCCAGGCGATGAAAGACAGGTTACACCCTGGACAGACAGCCATTCTCACCAATGGGCAATTTAGAATCACCAATTAACATAAGCCCACTAATTGCATGTTTTTAGACTGTAGGAGGAAGCTGGAGTACCTGAGAACGCTCATGCAGATCCCAGGCAAACTCCAAGCAGAAAGGCCAGACCCAGGAACTTATTGCTGTGAGGCAACGGTGCTAACCCCCATGCCACTGTGTTGTCTTAAAAAATGCTGAATTGATGCATCTTTAGGTTAAATCCATAAATTGCAGTGCCCGACACCGAACTTTGGCTCCCTCATCTTCCAGATCCGATTGTTATTGGGCTAATATTGTGTGTCTGCATAATAATATCATTAGATTCTTATTGCGTGTGCACTCAGAGGAGTTCACTTGACTCACGCAGTATGACTACAAACATCCTTAAACACGTCACTTCAATCCTCACAGTCATTTACTGCAACTCTAATATACCGGGCTAAGGCCAAAAAACAAACAATCCATCCAACTACTCACACAACACACTTTTCCGGTGGGATTAAATAAGATCAGAACTTGACTTAAGTTCAAAGGTCACAAAGTTCAACGCATGCAGGTGCTTCGGAAAGCTGCAAGAGGAAGTGAAGAGGGAAAAGCCGAGAAGGCTGTGAGAGAACCACAATCACGCAAGTTGCGTGTGGTTTCCAGCTTCTTGCCAAGACCTCTCACTCTCTGCATCCCAGACTTTCTCCCTGAGTTATCCAATCCCCCTGTCATCTCCACTGTCCGCCCTCCCCACTCCCACTCTCGACCGCACACAAATGGTTTGAATAAGAGGTCTGCATGACTGGGCTGTGGCTACAGACGAAATCCTGAAGAGTGATAGTTTACTTAGCCTAAATACCCCCGATTAGACAAATTGAAACATTGTTGTTATGCGGTGGAAACTCAAGGACCTATTGGCCGAGTGTGCTCCCCCCGTTCCAGAAAAGAATGTGCTTTACGGACTTTCGTCATGCGAAAACCACAAGATCTGGCACAAGTGGAAAAAAACACAAAACAAAACTGAAAAACCGCCCCCGAAAAAACGCTGCAACGAAATCAACTAAAATCCTCCACCAAAACAAAAACTGTTAAACAGAAAGTGAACATTGTCAAATACAGATGATTCACAAAGGAGGCAGGCACACGCGACTCAGGCTTCTGTGACTACTGAAAAACATGTCTTACCACAGACTGACTTATGGTACGAGTCATGATGTCACTTTTTCCCCTCATTTTGAACGTCTCCGGGATCACAAACAGGGCCTGCATCAACTGAACTGATCACAAACAACGTCCCTAAAAAATAAGAAATCAATCATCGGGCCACACATTATGAAGGAATCAATACAATTTAAATGACTCAACTTCCGAGTCCCACAGCGTTTAAAAGTCAGCCAACTGTCATCTCAGTAAAAAAGTTGTAATTTGTAAGACAAAAGAGCCCTTTTTCTCTTCTGCTACTTGTATGCCATACTTGTACAGTATGAACACGTGCTACACACGCACACAGTTGTTAACAATGCACCAAAACCGATTCGGCCAAACTGGAGCGGGACGCCAGTGGAGACTCATAAAAAGGAGCGGTAGCAGCTTCGCCCACCGGTGGACTGTGTCTGGCCGGGCAGTCTGGTGTCAAGCGCTCAGCAGCTCCACTCCGCACCTGGAAAATAAAGTCAGTCTGCGACTCCAAGAATCTGCATGACCAACACCGCTCATATCTGCCCAGTAATGAAATGAGGAGTCAATTAAGTTAAATAAAGTCTGTATGAGACTGTTGATGCGAGACACCTGGATCTCCAGCAGGTTTAAGTTGCTAGTTTAGGATCATTTAGTAGCACCGCTGTCCTTCATTAACACCAAGGGTAGGCCAACGACAACTGTTGGATGGATTGCCATCAATGTTCATAGTATGAATCACACCGACTTTTGATAATCCTATTTCACCTGTACAATAAAATAACCTTTACATTTAAACAAAAATTCCCCGTACTCAATAACGGACAGGCGTCACACCCAGTGTGGTCTTCTGCTGCTGTAGCCCATCTGCTTCAGTGATCGACATGTTGTGTGTTCAGAGATGCTCTTCTGATTACAGCGCTTATTTGAGTTAGTGTCGCCTTCCTAGCATTCTCCTTTGACCTCTGACTTGAAGAAGGCATTTTCACCCACGAAACTGCTGCTCGCTGAGGTATTTTCTCTTTTTATGACTATAAACCGTAAACTGTAGATCAGCAGTTTCTGAAGAGCCTGCCTGGCACAAAAAGACATGACATGTCTCAAGTCTCTTGACGGTCAGTTTGACCTTGAAGTTTCTGGCAGTAATCAGTATAAATGTATAGAAATAGCCACACATTGACATCAGGTGATGATTGCTCTTTACATAAACAGAACTGTGGGTCTTTGTTCATTTTGCACTCCGCTACTCTACACGAATTTCCTCTGCAGAACTAAGAAAAATACAGACACATCCGACCACATTATGCCGCTTCTTTCTTCACCTTCTGCTTAAGGCATAGAGCTTTGGGTGATATTTGGGCCACCTGGAATTACGTTTCCTTGCCTTTTGGTGCAATTACAACATGGGGGACTTTTTGCCAAGTCTCCTCAGAAACTCACGAAAGCCTGTGCTGTGTTTGTGTGTGTGTGTGGCAATGCGGTCTTTAAGTAAAAACACTGAACTGGGAGCTCAGGGTGTCGTGCGAATGAGCCTTTCCAGGTTCCTATGACATGAGCGCAGGTGTGCACCCACCGTTACCAGCACAATGAGATGAGAAGGTGTGAGGAGGAAGCAACGGGACATTTGGAAGCCAAGTCGATTCAAGAAATGCGGCCGCACGGAAGCCCCGTGGCAACCTGAGTTCAAAGAAAGAGACGAGAGGTTTCTGGAACAAGTCCAGCTACTTTTGAGGTGTGAGGAGAAAGTCTGAAGAAGTTCAAGCTCTAGCAACAGCTGCAGCACACAGAGGCGTGCCGGTCAAGCGATAAATACGAGTTCAAAGGACAGATTTGGAAAAATTTAAGCCAAAAAGGGGCCTGACGAGAAAACGGCCCACAGCGTGTGCAGCTGCAGCACAGCAACACGAGACCTCTCTGGACAACTGTAGGACAGTTTTTTTTAATTAATGAAAACATCTTTTTTCATACACAGCGGCTTTTCAAAAGTAGCGTGCGTGCTCAATGCAGGCCTTAACATTGAAGTCTTCATCCACACAAGTGCTGTGTGTCTATTATCATATCAAAACCCTTCCCATGGGTGTGGAATCAGGTTTGAGAAAGTTCAGCGCAGCTACACAGAGGACAGCCAGAACTGAAGGAGCAGGAGCAGATTTTCTCAGAGGGGATTTCGTGTGGACTCTGCACCGTCCCTTTCAAGTACCGAAACCACAGGACCTGCAGAAACCCAGCTCTGTTTCCTCTTGACGTCAGAGTAGCATGCGCTGAACCTCATATCACCGGGGCGGATCGATCAGTCTCTTCTCATCTCATTATTACCGTCTCATGTCCAAGGGTTTATGATACACTTGAGTTTGATGATGTGCTATCAAGTGTTTGCTTGTATGCATTTATTATTGTGTCCATATGGCTCCAGACGGAGGGAAGAGACTGACTCGAGTCAAGCATTTCCGCTGCTTGGACCGTAAAACTGTTTCCAGCTTATGAATACCTTTTGATTGAAAAGTGACAGAGAACACTGTGTTTTAAGAGAGCTCTCACACACTGAAGTGATTTGGACCTCCTCCCTTTGAGAGTGGACCTCCGACTTTACGACAGATTTTATGTTTTGTTCTGATAGAAGAGAATAATAAAGGAATCTATGATGTGTTTGCCAGTAACTGATGCATTTCATGGTGCATATTCTGCTATGTCTGAACGTTACGTACGGATTCATAAAACAAGACGTAAAAGAGCATTTACCAGACTATGTTGGATTCCAGTCTTGAGCGGGCAGCATTAAGAAAGGAAATCAGGCAGACTCATCACATCCTTTGGTTACGGCACCTTTGCCCTTTTGCTTTAAATGCGCTAGTTTTACTTCACCTCATTACCTAATGTCTGGTTCCTAATGGGACACTTTCATGGTTAATTTCTGCCTTCGAGTGTCTCCCTAAAGCCTCTGAGATCAAACCAACAGATCATCAGGTTGGGCAAAATGCCATTCTGTTGGCTTTAATTGGCCTAAACAATCCTTACATTTACCTTTTTCACTTTGGGCCAACTGGTACGCATGACGTCACCCTTTGGTTTTGCATACCGTGTTTTTGGAGCCTCGAGGTTAGTGTTTGTTGGATCTTGGGAGCTAGAAGCTGCCTGTCTTGGGACACGTGAAGGTCACGATGGCCCTGTATCTAACTTTACCTTAATAGAGTGTCTCCAGAGGGAGTTATTAAAAACAATCTGTCTACCATAAGGTTCTTTTTTGTCCAGGTTCTTTTTAATGCTGCAAAGTTAATATTTCATCATGAGAACCAGTCACAATTTACTCGCTATTGGAGTCTGCCTCAAGTGGCCATTAGAGGAACTGCAGTTTTTGTCCCTTTTAGGTTAGACTAATTTTTTAGGTGAAAGTTTCCCACTTTTTTACTGAAGTTTTACAGTTAGGTCTGAGGTCATTTCACTACACTTCTAGGTGCTGCTCGACAATGGAAACCCATGGCACGAAGTTTTTGACTTCAAGTCAAAAGTTCTGTTAATGTCTGATGTAATATTAAAGATTTTCTTAAAGGCCAGTGTTTTGTTGACCCAAGCATTCAGCATTTACGTCTTCCTCAGACTATTGTAGCAGTTAGGGTGGCCACTAGAGGGCTTTGTCACTTTAACATGAACACATTTTGTCTTGACTTGATGAACATGGCCTGGCCTTTAGAGAACCCTGATTTCGCAGCTCTTCTGGAGCTCACGAACTCAGTGAACTCAGAAGTCGAAGTGCGGCCATTCAGCGTCATTATTTGATCACAGGACGTTTGCAAAGCCCACACGCAGCAGGTAAATGCAAAGCTATATTTTCTTTTACACTCCACTACCTCTAATTCTGCCTATAAGGGCTCAATTATCCTCCCCACATGGCTGGGTGCCCCCACCGGCACTGCCACTCAGTATGTCCCCTTTCAGAGGCCACGAGAACTAAAAGGGGCTCTCAGTACCACGCGAAGCAGGCAGATTTTCCACTGGTTTAATGAGAATCACAGAGAGGAAATGTGCAGGGTATTTATAGAAAAACGAGAGGAATGCAAGCCCCCCTAATTGTGCTTAGTCTATCTCGCTGCTGCAGAACCTGCTCACCATGATTTCCTACATGTGGAGGGAAAGAAGACAGAGAATATGGGACAGGAAAGAGAAAGTGCTCTTTCAAGAAGCAGACCGGACATGAATTTATGTAATACACGCATGATTATTAAATCAGAATAAGTGTAAGTGGTGGTTGACAAAATCAAATTTAGAAATTAATGGTGACATTTTTTGTTTTTGTAATTTCTCTCTTTTTTTTTTTTTACTTTAGTTTTTTTTTTAATAACATTTTTAGCGGTGGAAGGATGAATTTCCTCAATATTATGCTGGGAAATCTCTAAAAATAAAGTAATATGTAGAATTTTTTTGACGTGAATTAAATTTGTTGAACTGCCGTGTATTACGAAGTTTTTCATTCCTACAGTTGCAGCTCTTAATTTTCTTTGTTCCTACAAATGAGTAAAACCTCTCTCTGTCACAGGTTGGAGACAACAATTACTCTTTGAGGTGACTTTGAGGTGTACAGTAAAAAAAGGTTGTTAATGTTTTTTTTTTTTTTGTGCTTATGAAAACCTGAAACTTCACTGTTAGTGTTTTATCTGCCACCACGTTAACAGTACTTGGGCCGTTGGGTGGGTCGCTACTGTAAGGCATCAGCTAACACTAGCAAAATTGGTTAGCAAATTACATTTACTGCAGTTTTGGCTTAACTTTCCTGCCCTGCAGGTTCCCCCTTGGCTGTGACAAACACCCAGTCTTTAAGTGTTGCCACATTCTATATATAGGTCGTCCTTGCAGATACACCCCAAATAACAATGGATCGTTAATGCCTACGTCCAAATCTGGGTAAGAAAGCAAGTGAGCAGCGATGCGCTGATATAAATCCAGAAATAAGCACTAACCTAATCAAATCTGATACAACAAACTGAGCATAGTGCTGGTAAAGGTGGGCGATGGAATGAAGCTCTACCCACCTCCTGCTGACAGACTTCATAAAGGTCATAGTATTTAAATTGCTGTATCGTGCCTGCTGTTGTTCCTGCCTCTGCAAGCCACTTTGCAACCCCGGCCCTTCTGTTCATGCTATTTCTGTGCTGTTAAATGTCATTGGTCTGTGCTTGGGAGCTTTCTGTTCCTCTCCCCATTTTAAATTGTCCATGTTTGCACACATGCTGGTGAGATACAAGAATCTCCAAATAAAAAATCCCTGAAAATGGAGTGAGGTCTTCTTGGTATTTATGTCTGACTGAACTATGCAGTGTGTCTCTGTTAAGATGATGGCTTCCTATTGCCTTTTTCTTTTTTTACTTACAGCCACTCTGTAATTGTATATTAAAACACTATGATGAAGATTTTCCTGACCTACGCTTGGCTTTCACACATTATTCAGTGGTGAAATGCTCCTTTAAACACTCTAAGAGGGTTTTTATAGGCAAAGACAGGAAAATAGAAAGACTGATGCCCATCCTGAAGCTCATAGAGGATCATCTGATTATCGGGGTTTTCCCTCTAATAGCTATCATTGGAGGGTTTTTACCTTCCAAAATAATCGACCTTAATATGACTGCGGTTGTGAACATGTGCTATAAAAACAAAAGTGATTTGAAAAATTGTATCGGAAATCTAGCTTAAGCTCACTTTTAACCTCAGTTTATCTGATGATCTTCTCTGAATTCTGACATTTCGTCACTAATGTGAGCTAATCTGACTTCAGCACGAGGATTCACATAAACGTCGGCTCATAAATCCGAGCTACGGCGGCTAAATTAAGTCCAGCTTTTGACCGAAGACAACAATGTTCCAGCTGGACATCCCCAACGGGTTGGCAGCTCAGTCAATATCCTTTAAGTTAACTCAGTGGACAAACTTTGTGAGAACATACATTTTTTTAAATTTCCATTGCAGCATTTTTCCATTTTTTCCTCTCCAGAGCTAATCATTCCGGCATGGAGGTCAGGTAAAACTGGAGCCTCCCAACAGTCCCACGGGAGGGAAAATGTTTTGGTCCTGCTGTTTCACAAAGACATTGCGCTCATGTTTGTCCTCCTGAAGGCTCAGAGTATTTTTTTTTTCTCCAAGCAAAGTTACAACAGAGAGGAATCCAGAATCCAGGATCCTATGCCAATCCACACATGACTCCCTTTCTACCTGACCAAAGGAAAATCTAAGCGGCGCAATGAGCAAACAGCCTTAATGAAATGCACACTCTTTCCTAGGTGCAGTAAATCACTTGGAGCATTATTATGTGTTTATGTCATGTTTGTTCTCTAATGTCTCTAAAACGCTGCCCACTGGCACTTGTTCGGTAAGGTGCACTCAGGAAAGAAAGAGGCTTTTCACTTCAAAGCTACCAAACAAGTGTCCCAAAGTGGAATCAGACTTATTTTAAGTCACTGATTAAATACATTAAACAAGCCTTTATAATCAGCTGAATTAGGTGGATAAAACATCACAGGGATGAGCAGCATGGAAAATGAGCGTAATCTACTTCAGTGAAAAACACACGAACGTAACACGAGAGCATGTGCTGTCAATGTTATGTCATTTTGCATGCAACCAGGGAGCTCGGAGCATACACATCTGTGAGTCCGAGATTGGTGGTGTAAAAACACCCAAACATCGGGTGTTTGGATTGCTCCGTAATGACCTGCGATGATAGATTGATCCGGTGAGGACTGCTGCATTTTTCCTATCAACCAATGAGACTTCTAGTGTTGGTTTGTTGTTACAGTAGTCCTGATTCAGTCATTTCTGTATCCATGCAGCAGAGCCACATGGTGGTGTTTACCCTCAAACAGACAGCGGAACGAGAGGGCCGAGAGATTAAATCTCACTATTTAGTAAACAGCGCGGTAATACACCTGGTCTTGGCCCTAATCTCAGTCTGACCCCATGTTGTCCTTTCGTCTTCCTGTTGCGTTTGATGCCGTTCCTATGGTGAGACGGTCAGTTTCCCTTCCTTAAAGATGCAATCGCTGCTGTGATGAGATTCACGAGTGAGCACAGAGAGAAGGAGAGATATGTGGAAGCACTTAAAAGCGGAGGCGAACTGAACTCCAGCTGTGCAGACCGTCGATGAACGATGCCTCTAACTGTTTCAGGGCCACCTGACCCAAAAGCATTACGTGTGCTCCTTTAACACAAACACACACCTGTAGTCTCCGGTTTCTCCGCCGCTTGTGCCATCTCGTGCCATCTCGTGCCATCTCGTGCTCTAACATTTTTTCTTCATTAATTCTCAATTTCTCTTTTTAGGTTTAATGGTTTAAAAATGTTTCAGGTTTTTGATGTTGTTGAAGTTGAAAAAATAAAAAACATGCACTTTCATACTTATTAAGCCATCTTTTTCGGGCACATCAGCCGGTATGTGTCATTTTTTTATTTTTTCTACACGAGGGCCCGACTGGATCCTCTGGGAGGCTGGTCTTGGCCCCTGGGTCACATATTTGACATCCCAGCACCAAAGCCAACTCAGACTAGATTAGCAAACCAAAACTGGGGGCACTAACAGAATCATTTTTAATAGGTTTTCAGTATCAGTGTTTGCGTTTATTACATCAAGGTTTTAGTTTTACTTCATCATTCCATACATTTTATCTAATCCAGTTTGAGGGCCACATGCAGCCAGAGAGAAACCATTTATGCTGCCATTCACACCTACATGCCTGAGTTAAGGTAACCCATGCATGTCTTCGGACTGTGGAAGGAAGTTGAAGCATCAAAGTACAGGGAGAACATGCAAATTCGACACAGACAGGCCCCGGCTGTGAGGCAACAGCGCTAATCACTGCATCACTGTGCTGCCCTGGTTTTACTTCAATGAAATGATTTATTTTTAGTAACTGCATTAAACTTATTTCATGACAATCCAAAGACATAGTGTGTAAAGCTGTGGACCAGGGCAGCTCACAGGTAACAAAAACAGCAGCTTAAAGAGTTAAGCCAATCTGTGTGGGCACTCTGACACGGTGCAAGTTAACAAAAACAGTCACTAAAAAGGGGTTTCCCCATGCACGCTTTTGGGAATTACCGCAGATAAATATCAGGTAGTGGGAATAAATGCGTTTCTGTAGCAGTACAACAGCAGAGCTGCTAGAATTCCTGTCAGATCCGTCTATTATTGTCTGACTGATCCATTCAGTGGGATCAGTTCAGGACACCCACGTTCAAAATAAAAACATTTTGCACAACAGCTCAAATTGCTTCATAAACATTATCATCTGACTGCTGACCGGACTCCAAAAGTATGTGACTGCAGGAGTGTTTCTGGATGAGGGATCTCAGGAAAGACATTATAAAAGAGAGAGGTGGTGCTCAAGAACTCTGTGGGAGAGTTCATTTACCAGCCTAGACGGTGACATGAACAGAGATGCTGGATTGAGCTGAATGGCATCATCATATCACGTAACTGTGCGCATGCATGAGAAAAGTATAAATTCTGGGGAAAGCATTTATTAATATTATTTTTTCAAAATAAATCAGCAATTTAAAAAAATAAGGTTGATTTTTTAAAAATTTCTTTTCACTTTTTAATGTCCTGTGACCGCTGAAATAAACTCTATCAGCATTCATTTAGACGAGGTCTTCACAAAACCTAACCAAAGGGCACAGCTGCTTGTAGAAAGAGTTTCACTGTGCTGTTTCCCAGCTTTGGAGACTTGATTGGACAGTGTCACGACAGATGAAAGTGACGTATGATTTCCTCCCAGCTTAGTTTTATTCCGTGTTTGTAGGGGCCCTGCACAAAAGCACTGATCTCAGAGAAGAAAAGATGCCTTATGCCAGATTTAGCTGCTAGCTAATTTCCACATGCAGTCCCTGAGTAGGTGCATGAAACCAAATAAGCGAGAAAATATAACTCAAGCCTCCTGCAACCATGCAAACACTGGGCTACAGCTGAGTGGACAAGGATCTCATGTGCCCATGAATTTCCACCCAAACTGACACAGCAGCTTGTTTGCAAATCTTCTTTTTTCAGATGTGCAAAAGAAGCTTAGACTTCTACTACATCGTGCCACACAGGAGCAGGCAACATGATGCTTTGTCACTCATCCTAATTGCTCGTGCACCAGGTTCAACACCCTCACTCTGCAAACACTCGGCCTTTTCAGCAGCAACCTGCTGTGGCTTGCCCTCCTTTTAGAGACGGCTCAGCAGTCTTCCCCATGGTTGTGGCATGTGTGCATGCACTGGATAGATAAACGATATTTTGAAGTTAATGATTCTAATAAACTGAGACCCTGGACTTCATCTTTAATTCATAATCAGTGTTGGTCAAGTTACTTGAAAAAGTAATCAGTAACTAATCACTGAGTACTTCCCCAAAAATGTAATACTGTTACTTTACTAATTACTTATTTTGAAAAGTAATTAGTTACTTACTTTTTAAAAACATGATTTACAATCCGAATAGGTAATAAAACAATAGATCGTTCAGCCTCTTCTACGGTTTCTGCATAATCCATCATATAAAATGTAATCAGATGAAAAAGTCTCCTTTTAAAACTTGTTTTATTAGTTTTTATCTTTTAACTTTATGCATCAAGCAAAAATGTAATTATATGCAACATCCTCTGACTGGAAGAAATTTGGTTAACATTTAAACCTATAATCTGCATATTCCAGCATATAAAATAAAACAGTTTTTTGTGTTTACACTCACTCTTTTAAATAGATGCAAGTAAAACACAGAAGAAAATAAACAAAACCAAAGACACAGCGGTCCTGGGGCTCTATTTTCAACTGTTTAGCAGGAGTGGGGCAGGCGGAGGTTTACCCTGGTGCAGGTGTGCCGCGGCGGTCATGTCAGCGGAAGGATCCGGGAATTTCTCTGTTTCTCACGTTCACGTGGCAGCGTACTCGCTGTTTGCTCGGAAGTTTAGGGGTTTTCTTCCCACGCAGTGAACAGCGGACGCTGATGTTTTTGTCACTTTTTACAGAATCAAACTCAAAGTGAGGTCAGTACTTTAAACGCTGCACGGTCGTACTCTCTCCATCACTACATATAGTATCCATTGTTGATCTGCACACAGCTGTTGCCACGAACGTCGCACTCGCTTACGTCATAGTCATGAGACACTTGCAAAAAAATCACGGTTTAGTAACGCAGTGTGCTTACGAGAAAGTAACAGTAATCTTATTACCTTTTTTGCAATAGTAATCCCTTACTTTACTCGTTACTTTAAAAAGTAACTGGATTACAGTGACGCCCATCTCATAATCATGAAAATGAAAACAGTTAAAGCGTTGGAGTATTTCACTTTACGTTTAGGAAATGGAGAATATACGAAAATGTCAGTTTGTAAAGTTTATCATTTAACACGTGCGGTTATATAAAAGACCGACGAAGCCAGTGTGACGTCACCAGTTGGCCTCTTGACTCACTTTGGCCACCAGCATACTGGTTTTTCAGATCTACGAGTGACCACACAGCAAGTGATACAAACTGAACGCAGCGCTGCAAACGCGGTCGAGGTGTCGGTTCATTCCAGGGACTGCAGCTCAGCAGACAGCAGTTAGCTACAGCGCCCAGTGTCAGCTTACAAGACTCAAAGCTGCCTCGTCACAAATCTTAAGTCACAAATAAACAAACCAATTCAGACAGGTGAGTTAAAACACACACAGTTATCAAAGAGACTAAAAGTATTTTGTGCCAGGTTCTGAACTTGAATGGGCCAGCTTTAGGTGACTGACACCGGTCCAACGTTTAGTCCAGAGGTTGCCACTTACACTGAAGCACTGCTGCTAATATAGACATTCGGTGGGCGACGTCACATAAACCGTAACTTGCTTGTCTTTGCAGTGCTGCCCCCGTGACCCGTGAAAATATGAAAATGTTCCACCGATCCCCTTTAAACCCTTTTTTATTTTTAATTTGTATTTCTTTCTGGCGGTTCTGGTAGCCTGACGCTTGCTGTGGTTTGACCTCTCACGTGAGAGTAGACCTGCGGCACTCCTGACAGTTTGGTTTCCTGTCCTAAAGCGGCCCCCATGATGGAAAAAAAAAAAATAGTCACTCAAACCGCTCTATATACAGTACATGCAAGAAACAGTCTGATGACAAAATATAGATAAAAGCAGCACGATAGCATATCTAATACCGCTGTGTGTTTTTTTTCTTCAGTGAACTGACCAATCTGGCAACAGGTGGTTTGTCTTTATGTGATCCAGAAAGCTATTAAGATCTTAAATGCTTTATTAAAGAGTGTTTGTGTTTCTAATCCGCCCCTCATTGATGTGAAAGCTGAAATACTCCAAGCCTTAATTCAGTTATAACCTTTGTCAGGTCAGTATAATCAGAAAATGCTGTTTGCATGAGTTTCCTATTCAGGGTGTTGCCTTTAATGAAATTAATACTGGAAATATTACAGTCCATGTAAATGTTATGTCTGTGTACAGCTGCCAAATAAAAGGGCTGACTTTTGGCCAGGTTTTTGGCATGTCCAAGACAGGCAATGGGAAGTCATAAAATAAGCACAGAAGATGATGTATTACATGTAGAAAAGCTTTGAAAGGGCAAAACGAGTCTCAGTCTGAAAATGAGATCATAAAAAAATAAAATACTTAGAAGAGAAATGTTTTGGGCCTTTGGCCTGCGATGCTCCGTTATTAAACACATGTCCTCCTGATCTCACAGCTGTGCAGGTCATTAGCAAACAGTTGCACGGGAATCGCGGGCCCTTGCCAAAACCTCCACTGCAAGTCCCGCTGTACATCCTGGGGTCACGGCGGGCCTACGGGCCGGGGTCCACGCGAGGTCTGGGACTTAAATGAGACACTCGTACATAAATGCCGCTGCTGATGACAGATCCCCGAGGCTGGAAAGGATCACGGCTGCTGACTCGTGACCTGACGTCTGAACAGTAGGAAGTGAACAGCACACAGTGGCACTCTCATACCAAGGTCAGCCAAGCCTGCGAGGTGGAGCTGTAGGGCTCGAGAGCTGGACGCGCGGACTTCACTGTCCTGGGACACGACTACTCAGACTTGACCATCTGCAAAAATTACATAACCTGAGACCCGAAAGCGAAAACATCCCGAGAAAAATGTGACCCGGTAAAATCCTAAAACAATAAACAGGAGTCTGCAGGGACTGCGTGTAAGGCGGGAAGCGTGTAACGACGACGTGCTGCAGTAGCCGTAATGACAGGAACGCTTTCAGGATTTATGAGCTTTTGCGTCACTGGACCGCTCAGGTTTTCTTGTGGTGCTGCTTCTTAATCATAAATACAGATTCTAGCTGACGTCATCAGTAAAAGCCCACAAAACAGAACAGTTGTTAGTGTGTTACTATGAGGCGAACGCACGAAGATGAAAACACCGTAAATGCAAATGTCACCATTACAAGACTTTAATAGGTCTGTGTTTGTTTGCTTGACTTTCACAGTCGCGCTGCAGGGCGGCATGATTTTTCAGAGCTTTCAGCGTAGATAGACAGAGTGCTGTACTCACATGAGCACATGAGCTTAAGTCATCATATAATGGTTACCAAAATAAAAGAGCAAAGCAAGGTGAACACTGCTGCATGTTAATCTGTGTGTGTTGCCATAACACACGGGGGCAGTTTGTGTGTATGTCAGCACAGGCCGGCATGCTGTATCTTTTAACATCCTGCCCACAGCATCGTTCCTTTTAACGAAAAGAGCTACAACAGAAGGGCCGAGAATAGAAACAGCCCACTCCTGCTGGTGTTGTGTAAACTACATTAAAAGCATGAATGGGATTTTAACAAAGAGCACATTCACACTTTTGTAGTTCCTTGAAAACCGTACTTTGTAAAACTTCCAAAGAAATTATATCTGTTCAGGGGTCAAAACATCTTTGACTTGATCTGTGTTTCGTTGCTCTGTGCGCTTATGGATGTGGATGTGCAGTAATGCAGTAGATGCGAGTCACTTCCTCCTACTGCTTTGTGTGAGCTTTAGGCATCTTTATCAAATTCATGGGTCGAAATGGTTAGCACAGTAGCCACAGCTGGCCTGTGTGGGTTTCTTCCATATGCTCTGACTTCCTCCACTGTCCAAATACACGGTTTATGTTAGGTTAACTAATTAGTCTAAATTGGAAATGAATACGAAGTGCATTCAATTCAAGCTTTATTTAAACAGCGCTAAATCACAACAGCAGTCACCTTAAAGTGTCTCGAGTGTAAAGACCCCCACCAAAGCACGTAGAGAAAACCCCAACGATCAGGCGACCTGTGTGAGTAAGCCCTTGGTGACAATGGGGGAGGAAAAAGCCCCCTTTAAAGAGGAAATGAAATGAATGGGAGCTGGTTCCACAGAAGAGGAACCTTAGGAACTGCTACTCACATCCGTGACCCAGATAAGCAGTAGAAAACTGATGTTTGCATGATGATTTGGAAGAAGTCACTGAATATATTAACGTAACGGAGAGAAATTAAATAAAATCTTTTAATATTTTGGTTTACTACCATGACAAATTTAGTCCTTGCATCCAGGGAATCCTGAAACAGAACAACATATGTGGTAAAAACATGACAATGCCAGCCAATAACGACACACAGCACAGGTTGTGTTCTTTGCAACAATCTCACCAATACAAAAAAAAATGCTACTACAAAGGCTCTACATCATTACAACCTGCAACGTTCTTGTTTATAGTCACATTCTTGTATCTTAGTTTCACGGCCTAAGTTTCTCCATCAGTTACCTCTGAAAGACAAGCTGCGTGATAACAATTTGACAAATATGTCAATATTATCTGTTAATTATCTTTGTCTGTATTTATATTATTGCCAAATTACACGAAAGTCTGCATGTGTGTGTTTTTGTGTGTGTGTGCAACCTTGAAACATTCTTTCCAGTCAATACTGAACTCCATCCCCATCCAGATAAATGTTGCACTCCCGCGGGCGATAGTTATTCATCTTCTGCTGTTTTTCCCTGTGTTTTCACGATGCGCGCGGTTGGCTTTGGTGACTGTTCAGAGGGGTCCGGCTGAATGAGACCACACGGAACCCCAGACTGTGTTGATACAGTTGCCTACCCTGAGGCTTGACAACAGTCCCTGAAGAGAAGGGCCACAGAAATGGATTTGGCCCCTAGCGCTGACCTTCTTCCTTGCTTCCCCCACCCCCAGACTGAATATGTCGCTGTCCTCACAGCTGAGCTCCCAGTCAAGTCGCAGTCCTGCTGATCACATCCTACTGGCCTGCATTTCTCCAAATGGATGACGATTATTTACCTGCTGCTTAATCGCCCATTTGATTCAATGTCAGCTCTGAATGTTTTCCTAGAAGTGTCACATGCATGTGAGCATATCAGTTGTGGGTAACATCACCGGAGATTTTGAGGACACTGACAGTTTGCCTTGTTGCCATTGAGCAGACTTTACATCATCATAATTATGTTGAAATAAAGGACCAAATCCAAGTATATCTGGGACGATGCCATGGAACCTTCTCACAATCACACAGATTTGCACAACACACAAGACCACCCCACAGCAGAGGAAGCACTGTAGATCTCTCACACATGAAGGAAAATCTGAGTCATTGCTAACTTCCAATAAATCAGTTTGAATCAGATCAGAGTCCAAGCACATTCCTGCTGTTATAGTGAAGAATTTAACACAATTTCTAAGCGAATATACACCATTAACAACAACGACCAAAAAAAGCTTCCCTGGTGCCCGACTTAAACAATGAGAATGGAAAATTTTTTTGATGAAAGTACTCAACTCAAAGTACATCTGGCTCCACATGGACTGCAGCTTGAGGTCCAAACAACATGTCAAGTCAAAGCTACTGGGAGTTAAAGTCATCATGTCTCCTCACATCCTGATTCCATCATTAAATAAATCTAATATGTGATCTGGCTGCTGTAACTCAGTGCGGTCGCAGACATCTTACCCGTGTGAAAGACAAAACAGACGTTCAAAGGGTGCTTGAACCACAACATAGGTGTGATATTATTAACCCTTTGCTTCCTATGTTCATTTCCAGTCAGTTCAGTTTTATTTATATCGTCCTAAATCACAACAGCAGTCACCTCAAGGTGCTTTATATTGCAAGGTAGATGATACAGAGAAAACCCCAAAATATAACGGCCCATTTAGACCAAACACTTGACGACAGCGGGGATGATAAACTTCTTTTTAACAGTAAGTAACCTGCGGCAGAACCAGACCAGGGAGGGGCCACCATCTGCCGCAACAGGTCGGGGTGATCGGATGCAGACGGGACAAAAGACACGCTGTGAAAGAGAGCCACAGTCAGTTACATCAGAAACACAAACTCTGCTAACAAAACAAAACAATGCTAACAATATTAGCTTGGTGGTGAGTACCCTCCAGTAATAGTAATAAGTCACAAAGCATTAGTACATCCAAGATACTGAAGTAGCACATAACAGAGGTAGCCACCACAGCTAAAACAAGGTGGTTGCAGTAGGCTAACGTTACTTTTTAAAACAGAACTTACTTCCAGATGTTTCTTTAGGGTGGAGTCTGTCGACGCTGAGAGCAGATTGGTTGCTGGCAAACAGAGTTTGCATCGCACGGTCAGATTTCGCCAATCCCTTTCTTCTTTAAATGTGAAGTGGTGTCACAATTTCTAAGTAAGAAATGCATTTCTACCCGTGCACTGCTGGCTCTGCTGTGCTGCCTCCGGGTCCATTGTGTAACCAACATTAACAGGACGTTTACATTAGAGCCTCGTATTGTGTGTTTTGTTTGGGTTTACAGCAATGCGTTTAAGAACTATGAGGAGAGGGCATAGCCTGAAACATGAAACAGGAAAAGACCCCCGTGTTATCCATTTATTTCAACAAAGTAACTGGATTCTAATTATCACCTTTTTAAACGGTAACTGTACAATACAGTTACTCATATTTTCTATTTTAAATACGTAACGCTGGTACATGTATTCTGTTACTCGCCAACACTGCTGAAGGAGAAACACATTGCATCATGGGAATCACTCAGCAGCCTAGACTTATTGCAGCGTGTCTCAGGCCTAGTCCACATGTAGCCAGGGTTTTTCAAAAAGGAATATCCGCCCCTGAAAAAACTTGCGTCCACACCACCTCGTTTTTAAAAAAAACTCCACACAGGTTGCAAACCTGACGTCAGCATTTGTGTCGCAGAAAGTGACGTTGCGGATCCTAAAACTCCGGTCCACACGCAAACGCTGAATACGGAGAAAACGCAGAGTTCTTTTCTTTCTTTGGCCGGAGTTTTAAAAAGATCCGTTTTCATGCCGCAAAACTGCGTTTCCGTGTGGATGACAGGCCGAACCGTAGAAACATATCTTCGTTTTGGGAGATCCCAGGCTACGCGTGGACAGGGCCTCAGTGAGGATTCAGCTCTAACCATCCAAGAAGTTTGTCTTTCTGTTTCGGTGAACAAATTGATAATATCTGATTACTTTTTATTTTGAAACTTATTAGCAATGTTGTGTGTCTAGTCCAGTCCTTGTGGATGCAGTTTGTTAACCCAGCTAACCAAACAACATTCAGCAATAAATAGCACTCCATCTTTGCCTCATACAAGCTAATACAAGCTAACTTCCGTTCAGAAAAAAACAAACCCAAATACACAAGTCAAATGTTGAAGCCTTAAAATGCACAGTCCTAAATCAGTGGGTGACATCATAGTGGCTCCATCCCGCCTTTATAAAACTCAGCAGTACGCTTCCAGAAATAAAGACCCACTCATATTCTCCACAGTGATTCTGATTACGAACCATCATGTTTTAACCATCCAAACTAGACTCACTGCGCACTATGGCATTGTGAAATGATGGTATGCCCCTGTAGAAACCACAAGGCCGTATGATATCAACCTTGTCTTAACAAAAACATGTTTTATTTGCAGTATTGTGGAAAAGAAGTGCTGTACTCACAATCCTAAACTAAAACAGATTGTTGGAGGTCGATGTTACCATTGAAATGTTTGACGCTGCATATGTCAGGTAGCTTAGCGAGAAAATTCACAAACCACAAGAGCGGTGACTGTAGTCACGAACAAAGCACCGCACAATATTGACAACAATACATTACTACACAGACAGCACAAACTGCAAAATATCCTCAAAGGAAAAAGGCTGAAAGTTATTTGCTGTGGAAATAATGTGGGATTTGTGGAATGAATAGCTCCTTCACTACTGTAATGATGTCCACAGTCTTGCAACGTTGCATTTTATGCCTTTCCTTTCTTTTTGTTTTGTTTTAAACGAGATCAAATCTTTTCAGGGTCATCAGTGACCTTGCAGCCGGTAACATCAATGGAGGAAATGAATGTGGAGCTCTCTTCCTGAACTGGAGCTCTTAATAAAATGTGTGGTCCTCGTTGAGTTATGGACTATCTATAGTTAAAATACCCAACTTTGCAACAGAAGCAAACATATTTAAATCCAGTAGTAAATTAATAGTTGATTGTCCAACTTCTCCATGCACTAAAATGTTTTTTTAACCCTTTTTTTCCCTTTTTTTTGCAATCCTTATTAATTGCAGTTAGGATTACAATTAATATGATGGTGAATTATGAATACACATTGTTACCCAAGCTGGCACGAGCTTAAGCTTTCCAGAAGCAGCTCTGCAAATAGCTCTGTTACTGCTAATTAGCTGGAGGGAAAAAAACTAATCTTTAGTGTGATTCTTTAGAAACACATTGCAAGCTGATTCGCTAAATAATTTTATAAAGTCAAGCTTTGGTCTTATTTTCACTGTGCAATAAATCATTAAAAATGTAATTTTTTCATTAAAAATATATTAAAACAAGAATCATTCTTATTGTAAGACAAGAATGATAATTTAATGATAAAATTGTAGTCATTACAATATGAAATATGACACGAGGCCTGGAGTTCCCCACCAATGTGCTAAAGAGACAGACAGTAAAGTGGACAGCATAGGCTCAGTTTAACATAAACTCACTGTTGCAGCACTAAAATGATCCTCTTAAACTGATTTTTAGTTTTAGAGTTGCTATTTTTTTTTTTTAGTTATCAGTTCTGTCACTAGTTAGCTAACACAAGCTAATGTAAATCTATTAGCCGCAACCAACCAACCACATGACGTCACGTTCCGTACTGACAGAAGATGGCGCTAAACATGTTTTTAAAAATGTGATTTTAAGCGCTTATTTCGTAACTCCAGCTTCACAGACAGAGTTACATCGATGTCAGTTTTTGAGAGCAGGGCTCAGTGGTGTAAATTAGCCTTTGTGTGTGTAGCTTTTCACGTCCCCTTTAAGTAAGTTAACAGTTAACACTCTTTAAAATTGTTATTTCCTCTTGGAGCTCAACAAATTGTCCAGCCCGACCTCATATGGGTCAACAAGCTCAGCACAGACTAAACTTTAACAATATTTTACAGGTCAGACTTTTAAATGACCCCGAAATTCATTTGCCTAAAGCGCCTTTGCATCAGACATAATACCGAACCCGCTGCCTTCACATGTTTCCATGGTAACTTTGTTTCAAATATTGCAGTTTAACAGCTTGGGCCACAGATTTTTTTCTTTCTAAATTCTCACCAGTCTTTGTGTGTCTGTTACCAAAAAATCAGCGTGACATTTGAAATGTTTTAGCCAACATTGACATTTTCACTTCTGTCTATTTAAAGCTGTAATTTAAGTTCTCAGCGGCAGATCAGCCAAGTTTAACAAAACAGAAATGAAGCACGACTGAAGATGCACCACCCTGCATCTTCAGTTAATGTACCACAGTCTGAAACCTTTGTAAAAATGCCAGTGGATTAATTTTTAATAACAGATACAGCCTGGTCTTTGCACAGGGAGCGCTGGTGTTACAATGCCCTGATTTCCATGAAGGACTCTGGTCCTGCCAGTATTGGAAGAGTTTTTGTCATCTTGAATTCACCAGCATCAAATAACCTCCTTTTGTTTTTGAAGTCAAATCAGTTGATTTACAGGCCGACAGCTCAAGCCGCAAGTTCTTCTCAAGGTGCTTTATAGCCTGTACTGCAAATACCATCATCTTCGACCCTCTATTTAAATAACAAATACTTCTCAAACAAAATGAAGGACTCGGTCCATGGTATTGGAACAATTTCCACATCAAACGTGCTGCCTTTGCTTTTCTTTCCGCTAATTATCTCCAATACATCGTATTAGGATGACAAATGGAGACAAATACACTCAAAGTGTTATGAGCCCAAGCTATTCTCGGACTATTATTTAACTTTCAAAATAAAAGCCAAAATATTCCCTACCACAGTGCTGTTTTCATTCACTCTACACTGTTAAGCTAGAAGTTGAAAAGGAGCCACATGCACCTATTAAACACTCGAACCGACTCTAGCGAGCTTCTCTGATAGACACGGACCCTCTGTGGTGATTTTGTAACACCATGGAGATCACATGTCACTGTTACTACAGTTGTTGCTTTGTTTATTTGTGTTGCTCCTCTTCTCCACGTCTTTATTTTCTTTCCCTCCGCTGTTAAAGGTCGCAAGTTGATTTCCTATTTCTATCTGGAAAACAAGGGCAACTTTTTCCACTAGGCCACTGCTGTGTGTCGTTAACTGTGCATGCAGACAACGTGAATCATGTTTTTGATACCAGCGAGCTGTTTCAGTGAACTCAACTTATTGAAAACAGCACCTTGGGTAAGGCGAGGTGACAGCTGCATTTGTCAGTCTGTCGCACACACTGAGATCATTTGCTTCAGTTTAAACTACTAATTAATAAATTACACTTTTTAGCAGTTCTTACAACAGTTTTTGCAGGAGCTGTTTCAGAATAGGGGCGTTTAATGTTGTTTTTCATAAGTTTAAATTCCTCAGCATGCTTCCAGCTATCTGTAGGATGTTTCATATGATCATTTCTAAATGAACCAGAGGTCTACAGTGAAAAAGCTGCTGTCAGATTCCACCTGATGCATTGCTCTGATAGCTCTGTGGTTGCACTGTCTTTCAAATTTGGAAAATACAGTTTTGAGAGAAAACATTTAGAGAGCAAAAAACAACATTACGCAATGGATGCATTTGAATTTTGGGAATATGTAGCACCTGAGATACTTGGAGTACTTCAATTCAATTCAATTTTATTTATATAGCGCCAGATCACAACAACAGTCGCCTCAAGGCGCTTTATATTGTACAGTAGTACATACAGAGAAAACCCAACAATCATATGACCCCCTATGAGCAAGCACTTTGGCGACGATGGGAAGGAAAAACTCCCTTTTAACAGGAAGAAACCTCCGGCAGAACCAGGCTCAGGGAGGGGCGGGGCCATCTGCAGCGACCGGTTGGGGTGAAGAAGAAAAGAACAGGATAAAGACATGCTGTGGAAGAGAGACAGAGATTAGTAGCAGATATGATTCAATGCAGAGAGGTCTGTTAACACAGTGAGTGAGAAAGGTGACTGGAAAGGAAAACTCAAT
>VUQR01035423.1:0-14349 GCA_015108515.1 Hemichromis elongatus
CATATGAATATATTTGTTTAAAATTTCGATAGAACAGTGTCAGTATAATGTCCTCGTAAGTGGATATCAGCCCCTTGTAGAGCACAATTTAGTATTTTAGTCTAGACAACCCAAAATGTGATGTCCACATATGTGGACGCCTGGTCCTAGGAGGCTATGAGACCCAATCAGGGTCACCACAGCTCCCAGGATCACAAACCTCTCCTCCACATGAACACGATGCATTTCCCAGGATCTCTACCACTGCAGTGCTGCTGCTCCTCATGTTTACTGTGCAATCAAATCTTTCATGCTTCTTTACTTTCATGGTGCTCAACTCCTGAAGACAAAACAATAAGGACAGCTGTGGGAGCGATGGATGAGCTTTGGAACAACATCAATGTATTTTTTCTCTTTTTTCCCCAAAGCTGCACTGGTGACTGTGTGCTGCCGTGAGAGGACCGCTGTCTGTCTGTGAGCGTTAATGACCGCACCAGAACACGCCGCTGTGCTGAGCGGTGACGTGGACGCCACCTCAGAAGGGCTCTGAAGTGGATGCTGTTTGTTCCATCACTTTCTCTCCTGTAATTTCATCTTCTACTTTGTCTTCTGTTCATTTTTAACGGATGATGTTTTTAATCACCTGCTGTAACAGCGTGTAGCGTCATCATTATGCACTACAAAGGCTCTGATTAAGGGCAGCGACACTTCAGTGTGCTGCTGAAGACAAACCCAGACAGTAATGAGGGGGCAGGAGATAAAACAAGGACATCCATTTGTTTGGCTGTCATCTGTCCCACATTCATTCTTCAGCTCTTCCACTCCAAGCTGAATATTAGTCAACGATCAGCTAGCTTCTTTTCAGTGACTGGCCGGGTCTCTTTCTGCTGAAGCTTCATGGCGTCCCGAGGTTACAGACTGAAATCCAATCCTCAAAGTCTGGTCGGATCAAAAAGATCACACCGAGAGAATCTAAACAAAAAAACAGAGACAAGTCTATTCCATTTATTTTATTTTATATGGGCACAGATCACAACAATAGCCACCTTAGGGGTTTTATATTGTAACGAGCAGGCACGTGCGGGGGGGGAGGGGCTTGTGCACCCGCCCCTTTCCTGATGGGTGCCCAAGCACACAGGAGTGTGAGCTTATCATGGACACGTGGGTCAGTTGTCTTGAACTGATGAATTGAAACAAATGAGCTGCTGTGTGTGTAACAGCATGACAAACATTACCTGTCCCTTTATTACCTGCACAGGTGGTGCTGGTCATAGCTGCTGGCTAACCGGGTACGGCTGTCATGGGTCTGTAGGTCTGTCCACCGCTTTAGGGAACAGATTTAGTTTCAAAGTAAGTCACAGGGCTTTCCTGCCTTTGTGGAGGGCTTATATTTCACTAAAACGAGTTAAAATGCATGTCCACATAATTATGGAATATTATAATTATGATATTTAAACAGACTGTATTTTAAAGGACATACGAGAAGGACCAGATTATATTAGATTTAGATTTCAAATCTGAGAAAATGCTGATTTTACAGCAGTAAAATTGGTGTGCTGGCACAGAGTGGATAGGGAAACAAATGAATTCATCATAAATACATATTTCATATTTATTCACTTTTTTTCTCATTGCTTTATTGAGGCCCTTTTATGTGGCCCTTTGAGCACCCGGCCCTTTAAACATCTCTGCACGGCCCTGGCCTCCAGTAACACTGTGAGGAACCTTGGACTCATGTCTGTGCTTCAATACACATATTAAACAAATATGTAGGACTGCTTTTTTCCATTTGTCCAACATCTCTAAAATTAGAAATATCCTGTCTCAGAGTGACGCTGAAAAACTACCAGCTTCCAGTTTGGATTCAGGACACAGACACTATCTCTTCTTTTAGATACTTTCTGTTAAGGCTGGGCAGGTGAGGACTCAAGCGCAGGACTCGGGAATCCAAAGCAAACGACAGTTTACTTACAAGCTCCACCAGGTGTATATACAAGAATGTGCAATATTGTGCTATGTACAAAAAGGTGAGGGAAGAGGTCCAGGGAACCCAGGGAAGGGTCCACTCTCTCCAACGTTCTCCTAACACACGTCCACACACACGCCTCACACACGGGGAGGGTCCAGGGAGGTCTGTAGGCGAAGAGAACAACACTGAGAGGATATCCACAAAGGGTTTTCACAATCACACGAGCTGTAGTCAAACTTTCACTAACTAGTGGCAGACAACGATCCAGCTTTAAACTCTTGCTCAGGATCAAAAACATTCCTGAAGTTTGCTCCTTTTTAATTGTATTTATAGAGTGCCAAATCACAGCAGTGGCCTCACCGCACTTTAGACTGTAAGGTGGACCCTACAATAATACATGACTGCAGAGTATCAGGAAGTGCAATAAAGACAAATACTTTCCTGTCAATGATTGTATTTACATGCATATGCTGGATTTATTAACACACATTAGAAATCCTAAGACTGACTGAGAAGTGAGAATAAAGTTCAGTAGTAATTTACAATATTGTGAACAGAGCAGAACTGCAGGAGGGTGATGTAAACTAAAGAAGCCTGCTCTACCCGGGACCTCCCACCCAGCACTGCATGAAAACCATGTTTGTAACTGTCCACTGTGTCCTCCTTATTGTTGTGCTTTCCCCTGGATCAGTGATGGGCTCACTCATCCTCATGGATAGCTCAGCGGTCACAGCCTTTTTTGCCCCACGGACCAGTTGGATGTCAGACAATATTTTCACGGACCGGCCTTTAAGGTGTTGTGGATAAATTCAACAACATAAAATGATACGCCCGAGACACGAACTGAGGTATATTATAAATGTAATAATAAAGGTGAATTCGCTGTTGATCTTTGAGAGTAACATCCTCATCTCTGCCCCTTAATGCTCTCTGGTCGCTATGGTAACACATAAATATTTCTTTAAAAAAAAGACACAGCATCAACACAAATATAAATTACATGAAAATACATAATTCACCATAACGCTAAACCAATGAGAGCCCTGCGCCCTGGCAGTGGCCCCCCAGGGGTGATGCTTGTGCTCGGTCTGCTCCGCTGTTTTGTTTTGGTAGCTGTGACTGCAGAGAACCCCGCTTCACACAGATATGATGTTGGAAATGGAAACAGGGTTTTTAGTGGTGCTGTGGCAGCCTCGGGGCATTCTGCCGTGACGTTTATCCACAGTAACAGCAAAGTTTATACATGTACTCATAAACACGGAAAAGACCCAGAAAACCATAAATGTCCATTCTCGTGGCCCGGAACCAAACGACTCACGGACCCGTACCGGTCCACGACCCGGGGTTTGGGGACCGCTGGATTAGCTAAATCTTTGGACTCCCAAGTGGCTCCTCAGGTTGTTTTGTTGCTTTAATTAACTTATTATCAACAACGAGTTTAAAGTATGCACAAAATGATTACTAATGTTTAAAAAAAACATGTTTTTGATCTATTTATGTTTATTATATAAATATAACTTTAAAATTTGTTTGTTGCATTTCATGTGGACTGAATAAATAAGCTTCAAAAACAACCATTTACATTTCAACTTTGAACTATTTCAATTTTCACCTTTTTCTTTTTAAACAAATTTAAAATGAGAGTCATGAAACACTGCAAACCACAGCCAATAAAATATAGAATAAATATGCAAAACAAAAAGGAATAAAATGAGCACCCAGATCTTTGACTAAGGCATTTAGAAATAGGCAGTGCCTCGGCGTTGAGCAGCTGATCCGGTTTCTTCTGGTTTGGAGGAGATCCTCTCAGAGGCGACTGATGCTGCTTCTTCTCTTGGTGTCACTCGTCTTCTTTGCTCGACCTCTCTAATGTGTCCATGTTGTCTCCCGTTGCTGCCCTCCCTCCCTCCTTCCCTCCTGCTCTATTCCTCTGCTGCTGTGAGTCTAAGTGCTGCCCCTCCTTCCTCTGCTCAGTACAAACACATATTGACCAATCACATGTGGCGTGAAGCCAAAAAGAGAGAGTAAGAGGCTGAGAGAAAGGAAAAAACCACGGCTCCTAATAAGGAGCCGGCTCCCGTCGTTCACTTCACACTGACCCCTGGATCCAACACTGTTGGTACATCAGCCCATTCATCATCATCTCTGAGTGTTCAGTCAAACTCAGAGGAGCTCTCAGCTCAGGGAGCTAAAATGTGAGAAGAATAACATCCAAGAAGCAGTGCTGCTTACCAAAACCTGACGTTTAGAGCGCCCTCACATTAATAAATATAAAGACGCTGCAGATGGAGAACCAGATTCTAGCTCTGGATGGCATTACCTCAGCCTCCAGGAACACTGTGAGGAACCTTGGAGTCATTTTGGACCAGAATATGTCCTTATTAAACAAATATCCTGTTTCAGAGTGAGGCTGAAAAACTAGTTGATGCATTTATCACTTCCAGGCTGGACTACTGTAATTCATTATCAGGAAGTCCTAAAAACTCCCTGAAAAGCCTTCAGTGAATCCAAAATGCTGCAGCCCGAGTACTGACAGGGACTAGAAAGAGAGAGCAGATTTCTGACTCTGTGGTGCACAGGGCAAAAAAACTGAAATCCTCATTTTCAGGTGTGACAGGTGTGCATGTGCTCAGTAATCCTGTTACCTGTGACAGGAGAGCGGAGGAGCTGCACGCCCGTGTGGACGGCTACACGGCTCCTCTGGAAAGCAGGATGATGTCAGGATGGTTTTAAAGGACATTTTGTTGTCACTGCAGGTAAAGTGCACCATTATGTGAATGGCACTTTGGAGCGTTTCAGATCTGCAATAAAAACCTGTAAAAGCAGACACAACAAATCGATATCTGCCCCATCGGTACTTTATGGTTGCTAGAAGGTTCTGTGTGGGCGGGACACTGACGAGTGTCTGCTGCTGCGTTTGTCGGCACAGGGTGGGGAGAAAGAAGACAAAGAAAAGAAGGTGCGAAAGGAGCTGTGAGGAGGCGGAGGAGGTGTGATGAGCTGCAGATAATAGACTGTTTGACATTTGGATGGACTCTCAGTGCAGAAACTCCCAGCAGGTAAATAACGCCTGTTCTCATTATCCTGAACACGCTCTTCAAAGCGCCCGCTGAGCTCAGCTTCCTCTTACTTTATGAAGTGGAGCTGGTGTGGTTAGTGCTGACTCAATGAGCTCGTTTCCAGCTTGAAGTCTCTCAGAGTAAAGACCGCAGGTGGGAGCGTCACATCCTCCCTGAGAATGTTTCAGGTTTGGCTTACAGGAAAACACCGCCTCTGTATGTCTCGACCGCAGACTGACTCTGTGTCAGATTTCCTGGGATTCAGTGTCAGTTGCACTCCAGTCCAGGAGGTGGCAGTAAAGCCCCCGAAGAGGAGCATCGATATTTTGTGTCTGTCCTCAAAGTGCTGAAATTTCCCCACAGAACTGTGTTACATACGTATGAACCTTTCTGCCACGTCTGTCATGTTTGAAGCCTAAAGCACATTTAAACGACACAAGCTGAGCCTAAGTGGGCACATTTCCAAATAAAAGCTGAAACGTGTGTTTTATTGTCTTAAATCACAGCAGTCTGCATACTCTGCCTTTAAAAGGTTAAAAGTATCGGCGCTGGTATCGATCCAAAAATGAGACTTTCATCAGTGAGACGTGAATCTGCTGATACGATGATAAGTCCTCAGGGATCAGGTGAGTAGCAAGCCCACCTGGATGGCGCGCTTTACGCCTCCAGCGCGTCGGTTTTTGGGTCTTTTGCACATCAGAGAAAAGAAACTCCCAATCCAACCTAAATGTAAATACATACACGAGTCCTACTTTGTGTCTTATATGAAAGTGAGCTCTCTGATCTGCTGCAGTTTAAACACTCAGGTTGAAAATGATCAGAGGAAACATGCACGTGTTTGGCAGAGACGTGAAAAATGGTCGAGTCTGTTCTGTCCAAACAAAGAAAGCTCCAGGCATCGATCATCCTTTGATCTGCCTGAACCGGTTCATTCGACTTGTGTGTATTTTACAGCGTCTGAATCACTCAGCGGCTTCTTTGCTCAGGCCACCTCTGAAACACTCATTTACAACCTTTGGTTTCTTCACTGGGATCATTTGTGAACTCGCGTAGACTTCAGGAAGTTACTTGAGTGTGTGTGGAAAGATGTCTAACGCTGACAGTCGGTGGCGCTGAAGGGTGAACCCGAAGTTCCCTGAAGAACACTGAGGTGAAGCGTGTGACATCACGACCTGTCCTGATCAACAACACGACGCGCTCAGCGCCGTTATCAGAGCGTCTGTATATACGCAGAGTGAAGACACCAGGGGGACGAGACGCAGCTGAACCAGAGCTAATACAGCACAAAACAAAAAACACAGAGACAGGGGGCGCTGACGGACGCCAGATTACAGTGAAGCTCCGAAACAGAGGCCGAGGCAGTGAAAGGCGTCACGGCTTGAGTGGCTGAATGAAGGATCGTGTGGCGCATCGCTGGGTGTACAAGTCCGAGGTTCACAGTGGTGGTCTGATGGGCGGGGTTAACGGTCAGAAAGGATCAAAATCAGACAGAATCTGATCTGAGGTCTACGGTCCTATCTTAACGTTTATCGATCACACTCATCATCAATGCTCTGAAAACCTCCAGACCTGCTGCTGTCGACACTCGGAGCTCTGAGGGATCATCGGGAATGGTGACGCCCGTATGTTCCTGGGTCCTGGATGAGAGGAAACGCTGCTCTATGGAGCAGGCCTCGGTTGGTCCTTTACGATCAGATCCTGATCTATTCAGCTCTTTGAATGCGGTGATCAAGCTGCCCAAAGATGTAGTGTAGAGCAGCGTTTTTACAACCTGTGAACACATCAGATGAGAGAGGATTTCAACTCTCAACTTTTTATTCTAAGACAATGCGAGGCTCGTCGGAGGAAGAGCATCACTGTGGGGGCGAAGCATCGGGACAGAGAATCACACTACAACCAGCGTTGACAGAGATGGGAGAGAGCGGCGCTGTCGCACCTGCGAGGGACCCACGCCTCTGCTCGGCTGCCTGTGAAGGTCACAGGAAGTCCTCCCTGGGAATGTTCGGAGGGTTATACTCAGCCTCGTTGTGTCATCGAGCATCACGGCGTTTTACTTTCACCCTTCCTCATCTGTTAGCTTCTTTTAAACCTTCCGGGTCTCCTCCACGTTCTGGCCTTGGTGATATCATAGTGTCTCACCTGTGGTGCTGCAGGCGTCACAGGTGTGTGCTCGCTGAGTTGTCACAGCTCATCAGGACTTCTGTGGCTGATCTAAAGAGAACACAAACCTGTAGGTTCCTACACACTTCTGTTCAAACTGTGAGAATCGGTTTACATTCATCATGTTCGTCCTGAAGGCTGGACGAGTCCAGCGAATGCAGACTGTAAGACAGCCAATCACATCTGAAGAGATCACTGATGTAACAGACTGGCACTCAGGTCGTCCTTCACCTGACTCCAGCTCAAAGGCTAAGTGATGACGGCACACTGCAGGTATTTGGACCGTGGGAGGGGACATCCTGATTGGACAGCACAGATAAAGCAGCTGGAAAATAAAAGCACACAATAAACTCTGTGGTAAGGCTGAATATGATGGAGCTGGGGCAGTGCGGTGGGCCGCCTCACAGGAAGTGGGTGCTGGGTTTGAATCCGGCGCTCACACTTTCCAGATGTTCCTTCGTGCTTCCAGCTGCTGATCTGAGCTCTGGTGAAGCAGCTGAGGGGACAATGGAGCTCTTTCTCCTCTGTCAGCTGTTCGTGGGGGCGGGACCGTCGTCGTTTGTTTCAGAGTTTAAATAAAGTTTAAATAAAGATTCAAAGATTCAGGACATGCTGAGAGACATCTCCTGAGCAGCAGCCGCCGTCACCAACAGAAACAAATGACAGGACGGGACAATTGTGTACATAGCAACAAAAACCATCATACAACCTGTGTGTGTGTGTGTGTGTGTGTGTGTGTGTGTGTTAGCGGGGAGCTAATTAACAGCTGTGCAGGAAGGAGGCTAATAATCACTAATCAGAGGCCTCGCGGGCAGAAGCGTGTTTGTGTTGCTGAGTCACATGAACACATGAACTTCCTGATGCTCAGTAATAATGTTTGTTTGTGTTGTTGCAGTCATTCCAATGATGATTGTCTGTCTGTGTACCGAGCATGAAAATGTTGATAAGAGGCCATAAAAATCTCTCAAACATGATTTCAGCCACGATGATCTTCATGAGTCACAAACACATTAGATGCTGCAGACATCTCGCCGTGTTACGGCTTTGCTTTCATGGCTCTCTCAGCCTGAGCATGAAAACTGACAACACGAGGGCCACGTTTGGATGAGGTGGTGCAGGACTGGCCTGAAGTTTCAGCCTTTGTCTCTGAAAGCCAAATATTTAGTCTCGTTTGGTTCATCTTTCAGTTCCTTCTGTCCACGGGGACGGGAGGCTAAGCTGGTCACCGTCCTCCCCACATCTTTCCGGCTCCTTGTGGAGGATCCTGAGCCGTCGCTGGGGCGCAGCAGACATAGATCACACTGTCTGTGGTGGTTTCAGGTCTGCCACCGGGTGTCCGCCCGGGTCGGCAGGTCTAACCCCGTTAGCGCCCCCTCGTTGTGCTCCTCGTCTCTCTGACTGATCCGACGCACACCGTAGAGGAAACTGATTTCAGCTGCCCTGGACAGGAAAACAGAAACTTTGACCCCAGCGGTGTGATACACACATTACTGCTGACGCCACACCACTACACCTTGAATTTGACCATAAAACACTGGCATCCTGCTAACGCGTCCTGATTGGTCTGTTAAGTGTTTGGGACAGGACGCCGTCCCCCGATGGCCCTGGTTTCTGAGCTGTATCTCCAGCAGGCGTCAGCAGTGGCGTCAAAGCCCAGCAGGAGCTTCGTGTGTGTTTGAATGAATCCTCGGTCGATGGTTTCCACCTGGGAAACAAAAACACTCTGAACACTCAGCGGCACCTTCACTAACAGCCTGCTGAGGCTTCGTGAAGGACATTCAAAGCTCTTTGTTCTCTGTCAGGATGATCACTCACAGCTTCGGTCATGCCGAGGTCCGGCTCTGATCTTGTTCCCCTGTGTGTTTCTATCCAGATGTTCCTGCGTGATGAATCAGACCCGGTAATTCATCAGTTAATCAAAGATCTCCAACACGACCGAGTGACCTGCAGCTGAAACCGTGACAGAGCCTCCACCGCGTCCCACAGATGGCTGCAGACTGTTGGCCCTCCTCCTGACCTCCTCCTCCACCCTGACCCTGTGGTGGATCCAGCTCTTCATCAGACCTGTTCCTCTGAGAGGCTCACTGGGTTCATCAGTGATCTGAGCAAGAATCTGAGCTGTGAGGATACAAACAGGAAGTGGCATAAGAAAAGCTGCAGCTTGTTGATAAGTTGTAGTTGTGATGTTTGTTTTCTGGAATGAATTATAGTTTTTATGAGAATAAAGATGGGACTTTGGGAATTTGAGGCTTTTTCAGCGCTGGAGTGAAAGAAACAAGCTGCCGAAAAGATGAAGAAGGATCAACTAAAGACATGAAAACTTGATGGAAAGGGAAGATCAGAGGAAGTGACACGGAGGTTATGATCTTGCATTCAGACTAAGAGGGACAGCAGCTCTGTGACGGCCGACGAACCGAGGGAGAGAAGAAAATCAGCTCGACTGACAGGAAGTCCTTCACCAAATCTACCTGCAGGTACAAATAAATTGTGATTGGTCAGATGCTGGCGGCGGCGCCTCTTCCACATGAGCACACAGGTAAAAGTGATGATGTTAGGGTGAACGACGGGGTCTGGGATACTCGCTCCATGGTGCGGGTCCTGGTTTGTCCCCGAGGTGCACCCGGTAGGTGTAAGCGTCTGAGTGACAAATATGTGGGTCTTCAAAGGTCAAAGGTGAATCCTGCCTTCTCTCAGGAGCAGTATTTCAACCATCTACACTTTGTGCACAATTATTAGGAAAGTGGGTATTTTGGCCATTTCATCATTTTTATCATTCATCATTCCAACTTCAAGCTGTATAAACTTGAGTGTTTATTGGATTTAAGTATATCAGGTGATCTGTATTTGTGTAACGAGTGAGGGCGTGGCCTAAGGAGATCAACACTCTATAAAGGTGTGCAAAATTATTAGGCAGCTTCTCTCCTTCAGGCAGCAAAATGAGCAAAGAAAGAAATTTAATGGACTGAAAAGTCAAAAATTGTAAAGTCTTTCAGAAGGATGCAGTACTCTTGAAATTGTGATATATTGGGGCGTGACCACAGAACCATCAAGCGTTTTGTTGCGAATAGCCAGCAGGGTCACAAGAAATGTATGGAGACAAAAAGACTCAAGTTAACTGCCAAAGATTTGAGAATGAAGCTACCGTGAAGCTACCAGTAAGCCATGGTCCTCCAGTGCTGACATAGTCCTGAAGGTCAACCTACCTGGAGTGTCCAGAAGTCCAAGGTGTTCAGTGCTTAGAGAGTGTGGTGTTGGTCGGTGTTGCCGTGTAGTGTTGGTCGGTGTTGCCGTGTGTTGTGTTGGTCGGTGTTGCCGTGTGGTGTTGGTCGGTGTTGCTGTGTGTTGTGTTGGTCGGTGTTGCCGTGTAGTGTTGGTCGGTGTTGCCGTGTGGTGTTGGTCGGTGTTGCCGTGTGGTGTTGGTCGGTGTTGCCGTGTGGTGTTGGTCGGTGTTGCTGTGTGTTGTGTTGGTCGGTGTTGCCGTGTGTTGTGTTGGTCGGTGTTGCCCTGTGGTGTTGGTCGGTGTTGCCGTGTGTTTGTTGGTCGGTGTTGCCGTGTGTTGTGTTGGTCGGTGTTGCCGTGTGGTGTTGGTCGGTGTTGCCCTGTGGTGTTGGTCGGTGTTGCCCTGTGGTGTTGGTCGGTGTTGCCGTGTGTTGTGTTGGTCGGTGTTGCCGTGTGTTGTGTTGGTCGGTGTTGCCGTGTGTTGTGTTGGTCGGTGTTGCCGTGTGGTGTTGGTCGGTGTTGCCGTGTGGTGTTGGTCGGTGTTGCCGTGTGTTGTGTTGGTCGGTGTTGCCATGTGGTGTTGGTCAGTGTTGCCGTGTGTTGTGTTGGTGTCGGTTGTTTCCGGGATAAATTCCAGTGTTGTGTTGTGTCTTAGTTTGTGTGTCGACAGCGCCGGTGTACCTCTGACCTTTACGAGATGCCCTTTTCAAAAACTCCTCTTCTCTCTTTACTGACAGGTAAGTACACAATATCAGTGACATTTACCTCACCACCCGTCTTCACACACCAGACACACACCTACTGACACACACACAAGCACAACGTATAGATGCACACACATGTACACACACCCACAGCTCAAAGGATGTGACAAACAAGTGGGATACCACACACAGGCGTGGGAAGTCTGCAGGATAGTTTACTGAAATAAGGCAAAGAAACGTAAACACAAGTTACGTGATACAGCGGCCATAACGAGCCAAACGAACATGATGAGCGCCGGACGAAGAGAGACTGCAAAGGTTCAGTCAAGGTGGCTTTATATGCTGGGGCTGGCCTTCTCAGATGTTCTGCATCTGTAACTGGCTCAGCTCCACCTACCACATACCTGAAAGAGACAACCAGGACACCAGGCCAGGCTGTCACACTGCCCCCCATAGAACAGGGTCTCACCCTGAGCCGACATACATGATTATGCACATTATGAATTAGTAGAAGAACATTTATAGTTTAACATTCGTGTTCATGCAGCTGGTCCATGGATTTCCTATGAATCCACTCTAACAGCAGCTGAGGTAACATCCCCAACCTTCTCCGAGTCGCTTATGATGAGCCACGTTCCCACTGCCAGTCATTCCTCCGGTGCTTTCGTCCTTCTAGTGAGCCTGAATACGACTTTGTCCTGCTACAGGCTGAACGTGTCCCACAGCAGCCTGAGAGGCTGTGTGCTTTGAATCTGCACATTAAATATTCAAACGTGTGATTTCTCTTATAATGGCTTTAATGCCTCTGCAAAGTAAATGCAGCTGTGTGTGCGACCCTTTAAATGCTCCCATGAGTGAACAAAGGCTGTTGGTCTTTAATGTGTGCGCCTCTGCACATTCATGATGTTGAACTGCTGGGGAATCAAACCGTGTCCTCTGTGATTCACCGAGCCTGCTGAACTGCCTTAAGTCGAACACACACTAAAATGATCGGCGAGGTGAAAACGCTCAGTCATCCGCTACACGATGCCGGCATGACGGAGCACCGCCATCGCCCTGACGCCGAGACGGGACCGGAGGGTCAGTCAGGAGTCTGTCGGGACTCGAGCTTCGCTCCGGGTTTCACATTCGGGAACAGATGGAGGGTTGGCTGCGTCTTCGCTCTGGATGTGGATAAAGGAGGAGCTGGGACTGACACACCTGTCTCACTGATGACTTCCCCCAGTCCATTACTCCCGCTTCACCCTGCAGCGTCGCCTCCTACTGGTCATGGGATAGACTGCACGGTCTCTGGACCAACACTGCGCTGTGCTGTACGACCACTATAATGATGACAACACTGCAGTAAATGTGGCAGCACTGCTAACTTAACATGTCGATGATGAATGTCCATTAGGCATCTGGGTCCGGCGGAGCGCCCCCCTCAGGTGACCTAAAGGTGTTTTCTGCTGATGTGCTGCTTCAGGGTCGAGTCTTTGCCAAATGTTTCTGCATCACTCGGGAAACGTTAAAACCACAGCACGTCACTTTGAAGGAGATGTTGAGCGTCACAGCTGCTTCCATGCTGTCTCTGTTTGTCGCTGAGTGCAGAGGAGCCGTGAGCACGGAGGCTGAGGCACAGAGCATGGGCTTTATCAGCTCCATCCACATGTGAGCATGGGTTAAAAATGCCCCCGTCCCTACATGACGGTCTGAAGACTGACTGTTTGAAAATGTTCAGCGCACTGACACGGCTTTTCTTCTTTTTGGGACTATTTTTGTTCATATATTACAGACCAGCTGGGTGCTTAGCTCAGAGGAAAAGAGTCATCACTGGACTGAATATTTAAACCTCTTCCTTTGTCGCCTGGCGTTCTCTTTTGTTACTTGATGCGATTTCACAGGCATTTCAGAACAAACAGCTCCATTAACGCCGAAAAGGCGGCCTGTTGGCAGGTCTGAGTGTGTTTGACGCGTTGTCATTTAGAAAGTGAGCGCTGATGTGTTTTATGTTCCTGAGCAGCAGCTTCAGGCCACAGACTCACAAAGATTTATCTCTGCCGTCACACAAGTCGTCCAAACATTTGCTCGCTGACTTTTATAGATGTTTCCGTTTCTTCAATGTGAAAATGAGTCAGAACATCAGCCTCCAGACTCCCATTAGGAGTTTATTTGATTAACGCCCGAATCCCATCTTAAACATGCAGAAACACTGACATGCAGCAGCAGCTGTGTTTACTCCTGAAATATGTGGCTGCACATTAAAAGGCAGCTGAGTCATTCGTACGATGAAAGCGACTCCTTGAACACATAAAGACAGCCAGCGTGAAGTCTTCTAACCTTCCTGTGCTTCAGTAAAAACTGATCAGCTCATCATTTCGATGGCACAAACAGCAACACGCGAGAAGAGTGGCGTGGAGTCGAAGCAGGACCGAAGCAGAGGCGGCGCCGATGAACCCGGCGCTGGTCAAACACAGGCGGTGACAGCGTGAAGCATGAAGGAGGTTGCAGTTACAGACTGTGACACCTCCTAGAGGACTGTGGGGAATATTTAACCTATGCAGGCATTGAAATTTTCAGCATCACAACAAACCTAAAGACATAACACCCCCGCACAGCATCACTGCTCACTAAAGCCCATCAGTGACTCTACTTCCTCCACAAACTGAGGAGAGCAAGAGCCTCAACCCCCATAATGAGCACCTTCTACAGAGGCACCGTTGAGAGCATCCTCACCAGCGGCATCACTGTGTGGTGTGGCTCCTGCATCGGGTCCTGCAGGAAACGCTTACAACGGGTAGTGAGAGCAGAGAAGAGAATCGTGGGTTCTTCTCTTCCCTCCCTCAATGACATCTACTGCACTCGCCTCATCCAGAAAGCCAGATGATGCGGGTACAGCAGACCCCAGCAGACCTCAGCTGACCCCAGCTGACCCCAGCAGACCCCAGCTGACCCCAGCAGACCCCAGCTGACCCCAGCAGACCCCAGCTGACCCCAGCGGGCCTCAGCAGACCCCAGCAGACCCCGGACGACCCCAGCAGACCTCAGCTGACCCCAGCTGACCCCAGCAGACCTCAGCTGACCTCAGCTGACCCCAGCTGACCCCAGCAGACCCCAGTGGACCTCAGCTGACCTCAGCTGACCCCAGCGGACCTCAGCTGACCCCAACGGGCCCCAGCAGACCTCAGCTGACCCCAGTGGACTCATGGATAGTAGAATTTCTGCTTAACAACAACCACTACTCAGGCGTCGGCTCTAACCGGGGTTTTAGGTTGTGTTG
>VUQR01035425.1:16524-40058 GCA_015108515.1 Hemichromis elongatus
AATACATGTGTGAAAGCAGCACAATGGACACACTTGCCAAGGTTCCTCGCTCCGTGCCACGCTGACGACATTTTGAGGGTTTGGATGCCTCGCTGTCATTCAGCTCGGGGAGAAAACATCGCTTTGTTCCTAACTGCACAGTTTTCTGTTGTAAGGTGCTTCACTAATTCATCAGCTGCTCAGTCTTCTCATATTTAACTCTACAGTTACAAGGATCAGTTGTAATTATTTAAGTAATCTTTACATTTTCATGTTGTGTTATTTGCTTACAGTTACACATTAACCACTTCTTACTGAAACTGTGTGAATGTTTGTGGGATTACTAAAACATGAGCGCTCTGCTGACTTACATTGGCCTTTCATAGCCTGCAGTGAGTGGCCAGTGTAGTGGGTGTGGTTATGGAGATGAATGACACAGCTGACTGGGTCACAGAAACATCAAGTTTGGGGAAGAGTTTGAATAGACTGTGATAATGTGTTAGAGGCTTTAAATGATGCTTTATGCTGAAATGAAATCCTACGTGTGAAAGAGGGATTTATGCGTTTTAGACCAAAGCCACTGTTCAGAAATGAAATTTACGACTTTGTCTTTTATCGTTAACTCATCGTCGGCCTTGGTGTTGTCTGTGGATGCAGTGGGTACCCAAGCTAACCTGCACCAGCAAACAAGCGCGCCACCCTCTCTCTACTTCTCATTCCAAAAAACATGCCATACATCCATCTTTTATATACAGCTGATGTAATTACACCGTGTGGACTTCTTCCTAGTTTTCCTGAATCTCTTTGGTGTTTTTAAACCTTAACCCTTACAAACTGAGTGTGCAGCCCAGACACAGGCACCCATTCAATTCAATTTTATTTATACAGCACCAAATCACAACAACAGTCACCTAAAGGCGCTTTATATTATAAAGTAGACCCTACAATAATACATAAAGAGAAAAAAACAACAATCATATGACCCCCTATAAGCAAGCACTTTGGCGACAGTGGGACAGAAAAACTCCCTTCTAACAGGAAGAAATAAGCCAGTGTACCTTTCACAATTCAACCTTCATCAGTGTTTTAGCTTTTTTTAGTCTGTAACCTGTAACAGAAACATGTTTTGGCACAGCCGAATGGTCTTTGAACTGTTAAATGCCTCAAGTTCAGCTGGAGCCCATATGGGGTGCTGGACCACCGTTTGGGACCCACTCGCCAAAGCAGGGCAAGAGAAATTTCTTCGTGCAGCAGCTTTCACTGACAAGGAAATCCAAAGTGCTTCATATAACAAAGAGATAATGGGACCAGTAAAGGATATAAAGTACACATAGGGTACTGGGAAAAAGCTGGAAGCTCAACCGTCACTCTGTTAGCTTCAGTCATTAATGGTGTTCTTTTACCAGGTGACGACTGAACAGGTCATTACTTATTAGAGTGTAAGAAGAATAAAGCTGCTCAATAGCTGCTGTACTCCCGACACCACGAATATTCTCTGTTTATCTTTCCAGCTGAGCCCTCTGAATGATGACTTCTGCCTATTGGCATGAAAATGCCCACTTTTTATAAAACGTAACAGTTCATCCTTACTTACTCATTTCTTATTCATATTGAATCTTGCAAGAAAGAAAGAATTTACAGGCCAAAATATTTCAAATTAGTAGAAAAGCAAACAGTAGGTCCTCTCATGAAAGCATTACTAAACCTTTATTCCAAGCTAAAGCCTCAGCCTGGAATAAAACTTTGTGTGTGAAAACTAATCTGTTTTTCCTTCTGAAGCTGATCGTGACTTTAACCGATGCAGATGCAGAAGTCCGTGCAACACAAACCAGCAGTGATTTACAGCAGTGATGAGAGGAGAGTAAAGAAAGAATACAGCAATGACTGGTGAGCTGCAAAACTGCATGCATCTCCAAAATGATCTATAATGCATGATCTGCAGCGTGAAAGAAACTCAGAGTCATTTATTTTTGAGGCGGCCTGAGTCTGTCTCTCCTCCCCTTTGTCACTGTATGAGGGCGAATTCAGCCCTCGGCAAGATGAATGAGGAGAATCTTCTCTCCTCTCCAGGACAAAGGCTCGTGCAGGAATCTGGGTCACAGCTTAACCCCCTGCTGGCACTCTTGCCATCAGCGCCCAGCTCCTTCTCATTCAGCACAGGGGTTGGTGCAGCTCTGAGTGCGCCTCTCTCTTCGCCCCTGCGAGCGCTGCCAAAAATCCTCTCAGCCAAAGGAGGACACTCTGAAAAACAAGTCAACCGCGCCACGACTACGCCGTTGCGCCCGGTCCGGGCCAATCAAGAACAAATTTGTCACCTTGTTTTCGGTTATAAGTGCTCCTGGAGCCGAGCGGCGTCGCTCTGATCTGCATTGTTCACTCAGGTTTCAAGAGAAGCAGCTCAGCGTGTCAGCGTTTGTGTGCAGGGAGAATGAATCATTTACAGAAGGATGATCCATCCTCCACTTTTAATATATATAATTTGAATGAAATAAGGCCGAAACCATATTCTGCACTCACTAAAACTACTAATATCTGATTTAAAGGAAATATTATTTCTTTCACTTCTGTAGCAAACGTTGGAGATTTTAGACAGAATCGTTCTGGCATTTATTGACTTTGTCAGGTTGTTCTGGTCACAGTGCACTCACTCCTTTTAGCTTGGATTTGCCTCCCACCACCTCCTTAGAAACTTAAGCTTAAACACTAGAAACCAGCCATCATTAACTCGTCCCAAAATAAGTTCTGTATCTAACCTCATCAACAAACTTCAAACACATGAGTCCAAGCAAACACACCCTTGGCTCACAGCACGATCTCAGCAAAGGCAAAGAAGGAGGAAGAACGATGACACAAACGAGGCAAATCCACATTTAAACAAGTTAAACAATTTTAACTTTGCAGAAAAACTCACTTCCCCCAGCGAACAATCATCAGCTGGGATTCTCACCAACAACCAGAAATAGAAGAGGAGCTCCTTGATGCCATCGGAGGGCAGCTGAGGATGCATTGTTCCAAATCACTGGTGGACAGAGAAAGAGAACAAAGGAATGGGTCTGGGGAAAGGTTAGTGATATTTAATGACTTCACTGTAAGCTGTGAAAATATATTAATTTAACTTCAGCACATCCAGCAGCCTAATGTCTCCCTAGTCTTCTTATTGGCTGTTAGGAGTGAATATTTGTCAGTTTCCAACGCAGAGGCGTTGGTGGAAGCTGGACAAGCAAGCAGCCCCGTGTCACATGGCCTCAGTGCAGCGGGGTGGGTTCAAATCCGACGCATGGCTCTTTGCTGCAAGTCTTCCACTTTCCTGTCTGTCTTCCCCGTTTTGTCACGTGTACAGCACTTGGTTTTCAGCTGAGAGCTGTTTTGAAAGGGCTATATAAATAAATTACTTGCTATCCAAAAAAGGCAAAGGACCCCGAAATAATCTTTAAAGCATAACAAACAAAACAACATAATTGTAAACTGCAGACACGTTCTCACTGTGGAGCATCATCAGGCTGACATACAGTATCAGTGCTGGGAGGTTGGAGAGCTGTTCCTGCTCCGCTCGGTGGATTAACGTTCAGCACAAACGGGTTTTGTGCAGATGAAATTCCTCTTTTCCTTTTATGTGGTTAAAGTATTTTGTGCACGGGGCTTCAAATATACGAATAAACAGGCAAACATGAATAACTACACATTCAAATACATCCCACACAACCTTTGTGCACCACAGCCGATACTTATACATGTATTAGCAATGAAGAAACACATTTATTTATTAGGATTCGGTCTTTATTAAGAATTCAGTCATTCAGCATTCACCTGTTTCTAGCGCTTCCACTTCCTGGAGGAAGTATCTGTGTCCCACGCGTGTACAGTTCAGCTGTGTTCACCAGCCAGTGTCTCACTGTGTCTCCTGCCTTGTGTTCAGTAGACGAGAGGACAACAACCAGAACAGAGAGTTCAAACACTTAAAATAAAGGATTGTCAGAGCTGCTCTAAATATGCATCACAGGGGGCACAAAATCAGGGAAACAGGAAGTCAAAGAGAAAGTCAGAGCTTGGTAAAGAACAGCGACGGGCACTGGTCGGATCTGTCTGTGTTGCCCCTCTGTGTCATCCACATTCATTATGCATGTACTGCTGGGACTCTGCTGCCTCCTACTGGTAGTTTATGGAAACTAACAAAGAGTTGAGAGCTGGTCACTGATCTGCTCACTATAAAACATGTCAGAACATTGCAGTCATTCATGTTGCGCTTGAAAACACTCCTCTACTCATCTTTATGCTGTAAAAAAAGTACTTCCATGGAACTTCTGCATTTTGCTGGAACAGTAATAATGTTCCTAATGCTTCCTATGAACGTGCTTTTATTCCTGCTGTAAGCAGATTTATGACTCACCATGCTGCAGAAGGCGCGATTTAAACACCTGCTGCCTATTTTAACCTCTTCTCTTTGACCAGTTGTCAGTATCCAGTTAAGAAGAAGAATTGGAACAGAGCATCGAAACGATCATTCTCTTTTCTGTGTGTGTGTGTGTGTGTGTGTGTGTGTAGGTGATGACTTTGAGTCCTTGACTGCAAACAGAGGCGTCCACTTTCTCGTCTTGAGCAGTCGTTGAGAGACAGTTGCAATCAGCACTCCGCCGCCGTCGTCAGCTCCTCTGCTGTGATTGCTGCCATGATTATGACACCAAACACTGACCTTCAGGTGTGTGTGTGTGTGTGTGTGAGGCTGTAGAATGCACAAGAGCAGAGTGAAGAAGAGCCGACTCTCATTGAAAACCCATTATAGAGCTGCTGGCATGTTTAAACTGCTAATGATGTGAAGGATGAGCTCTGCTGAGCTGAAGTCGTTTCGACTCCCTGTCCTCTCTTCTTATTTGCACGTTAACAAGTTTTATTTATGAATTATGCAGAAAGCACCAACTGCGCAGCCCAATTGACTTGACGTGTGGTTTATTGTCCAAGGAAAAATGTGTTTTCCCAGCTCAGCGTAAAAGTCCTTCATTCACCAAATCTCAACATGATCTGAAGAAACGGCGGGAGCGTGTGCGAGGCTGATGAACGTGAAGGAAACTGAACTTTTTTCCATTAACCTAGGCGATCTAATCAGACTGATTTCCATTCAACAGGCGGTAATGTTACACAGCAGCGCACATACACACTGAGACAAATCCATTCTGCTGCTGTCACCTCGGGTGTGACTTCACCAGAGCCCAGAGGGTTTCAGCGTCATTCCATCAGCGACCAGGAGGGAGAGCGTGAAATAGAAATCATTCCTTGTCAGTTCATTTTCAGCACTACAGATGTTTCTTTCTGTTTTTACATCTCTGAATAAATGTCTTGGATACATCCTTAATCATCCAGGTAAGGAAATCCCAAAAAGTTGACTCTGTTCATCTGGACGTAGCGTTTTCAGTGACAATGAAACGTTTGATCGTCACTGAAAACGCTACGTCCAGATGAACAGAGTCAACTTTTTGGGATCTCTGACTAAAGAAAGCAACTGAGTTTGATGAATCAGAGCATTTAATACACAATCAGAGGCATAATCACATGTAGGGTGAACCACAGCGCGTGTGGATACCTGGTGGTTTACCCGGCCAACAGGGAACTGTGTGGGTGAGTTTTTGAATCTCCTTGGATGTTCAGCTGAAGTGTTTTTTGGATGCATCATTAAATGGCAAGTTCAGAAATAAAGCATCAGGTTGAAAGAGTTTTAGTGAAACTGATAACTGAAGAGTGTTCGAGTGGCAACAAAAACTTTTTGTGAAGGTCGAGAGGATGTCAAGGTTTTGGACACATGTGCACATCAAGGAGTGACGTGAATGGTAAGAAAAAATCGATAGTCTGGCATCAGAGCGGCTGCAGTAATGGTCTCCATTGATTAAAATGTTTGATGGGCACATCTGCATGAATATGTAAATGACGAAGACTCTGATGCCTGAGCAGCCAATGGATTTCTGCAAACATTCTGATATCAGCGACGCAGGTTTTGGTCCAGAAGGACTGGATCACACTCCTGATTAACCTCAGCTAGCTCCATTAAGTGGTGTTACATCCTCAGCCGAGGGGCAACCGAGACATAACAACCATCCCAAGATGGCAGACAGCAGTTTATCGACTGTGGAGATGAGCAGTTGCAAAATGGTAAACTGAAACTCCTAATGAATCCCATTCTTCCCTAACAGAAAAGTAAAGACAAACAAGGTTCACACAGTTCCCTAACTGAAGCTTCTAATCCACAAACGACTCTCACTCTGAAACTGCTCTTAAAGTGCTCAGTATCTACAGCAGGGTGTCCACCTCCAGGCCTGGAGGGCCGGTGTCCTGCAGGTTTTAGATCTGACCCCGGGTCAGCACACCTGAATCACATGATGAGTTCATTACCAGGCCTGTGGAGAACTTCAGGATATGGTGAGGAGCTCATTTAGCCATTTGAATCAGCTGTGATGGATCAAGGACACATCTAAGTTGCCACCCCTGATTTACAAAATGCTGTGAGCTGAGCACAAAGACTGTGAGTCAGTTCTCACAACTGAATGATCAACTTCCACAGCTTCAAACTCTCAAGCACGCACTGCTAGCTGTCCAGCTGCTGGACGGCTCTTTGTTGGGTGCAGAGGAGCTGAGGACAGGAGCAATGACCTGCACAGAGCATCAGTAACAAAGAGCAACGTGTTTGGTGCTGGTCGCAGTTCTGTGTCTGAGTCTAAAAGAGGACTGTGTATTTCAAGTATTAGAAAGCTAAGGGCTCTTTTTCAGTGTCTCATGCAACCAATGGGCTAGAGTCAGAAGCACCATGTTTTCACTCATTCTTTTATATGCAGCATGTTTTACATGTGTTATAGAATCCCTGCTGGGGATATCTAACTGTTGCATTGTCACGGGAGTGTGGACGCATTAATTTGGTGATGCATTAATATTTTTATACATGATCTAATCTTCTAAATTCATTCCAGTGAGTTTGACTTTGATCTGCCGATGAACTGCAGAGGTATTCACGTCTCCTTGGTCATCAGGCTCCGCAGAGGTTTAAAGTTTCAGAGCTCTAATGTGCAGCCGTCACCTTAGAAAGCAACAGCAGCACTGCGAGCGCACTCAGCCACAAAAGATTGACCTGCGATTGAACTGGTTATTTTACCGCTCCTCCTCATGACAGCAGGTAGACTTGTCAGGGGGTCAGTGACCCTGCATTTTTCTCTTATTTTGTTTTTTTCTTTGCTTATTATATATGGAGATAATGTTAAGTTTCAGTATTATTTGTTTGTCTTAGTTGCGTTTTGGTCTACTTTGTTTCTTCTGTGTCTCCTGGTTTCTAAGGCTTTTGCTGTGCTGTCTTGTCTACGTTCCGTTATGTTTCCTGTTTGACTTTGAAGGGTCCGGTCATGTTCAGTGTGTTTAGTTTGACGTCCCCTGTGGCGTTCAGGTTCATTTGTGTCAGCTGTGTTTCCCCAGGTGTTCTACTTCCTCATTACCCTCCTGTGTATTTAAGTCCTCCGTCTGTTTGTGCTTCAAGTCACAGGATTGTTTTCAAGCGCTGGTTCATGTTCCTGTTCTTGCATGCACCTGTTCTGATTCATGTTCACGCCCCCATCATAGTTATCATGTTAATGTCGGCTTATCCTAGCTTAGGTTTTAGTATACTTTTTTTTTTGGCCAACAGTGTAACTAAACCGCTCGCCTTTTGTTACTCTTCGTTTCCTTTCTCTCGTGTCAGGTTTTGGGTCCACACCATAAAGCCTCCGAGGAGGCTGTAGAGTCTCTGCTCCGTTTAACCCAGCAGTGTATACACACAGAGCTCTGCACCATCACAAGCAGGTTTCATGTAGCTCGTTGCATTCATCTCTGTTCAGGTGTCACTGAGCGTCATTCAGGGTTGTGCAGGAACTATTTGTTGCACACAGATTGCTGTGAATCAGGTTCCTTAATAAATCCCTGCAGCCTCACGATGCGTGCAGAAAGAAGTCCAAGCGTGGTGCACACACAGCAAAGTAACATTAAAGTTTATCAAACATGGATTAGTCAGAATCTGGTGAACGATGATTTCCGTAAATGTAGATTTTACGGGTCTTTTTAGGTTCTTCTAAGGCCCCACAGGGAGATTTCCCCCTCAGCTGCCTTTTGTTGATCTAGGGTTGCTTTGCTGTTTCTCGATAAAGGCTCATGTATATAACCTGCATGTTAGCAGGTGGCTGGCTTCCTGATCACATTTGTTACTTTTATATAATTTGCATTCCTCTGGGTAGAATGAAATTAACCGTCTGTGTTTGTCATCTTAAATGAGCCCGTTGTTAGAAGATCACCTGGAGAACCTTCCACTCCAATCAGTGCAGGTTTCTGATTGCAGTCTTATTTAATTTGCTCTCCTTTAGTAAATGTGGCTCTGTGAGGCCTAGAAGACAGGAACAGGAGCTACTTCCTGCCAAAAAGGTGTTCAGGTTTAATTAAAAAGGTCATTCTGATGTGAATGACAAAATTTAATGAAGTAATGAGATGAAATTTTTAGTACGTAGCCAAATGAAGGTTTTAGATGAACTCTTGCAGTCGAATAGAGCTGGGACAGAGCCGATCACATCAACCAAGACATCCTGGGCATTCAGATAAACGAGGCAATGATGGGGAGAACAAAGGTTACACATTCACTAGGATGAAAAGACAGAATCCCCGTCATATTTATTGGACAAGTATACAAACTCTGAAACTGTGAATGCAGCAGGAAGAGTGCAGTCACCTACAGAATGAAGGTTAAATGTACGGAAACAGATTTTCTTCATGTAAATCGTTCAAGTTTAGTTTTCTAATGAAGACATTAACATAACAGCCCCACAAATTACACATCTCCAAAAGAAAAGGATCCGAGCATGGAGGACACAGATGCTACGTTCACATGCAGAGCAGCAACCTGAACATTTATTATCTGGACAGAGAGCGAACGCAGGCTGCATTTTAACTCCAGGCCTGTATTCATAAAGCTTCCCAGCGCATCGTTGGCCCAATAAATTAAGACACTTTCTTAGAATGTTCTCTATACAATCAACACTAAGTCCTAGTAAAGCTAAAAGTTTCTCACCCATTCAAGAGGTCTAGGGCGACAGTGACTCTTGGATATATTTCCCATTATCTGTGTGTGTGTCATGGCTTGTCGTCACTTTCCAGTTAATTTTCATTGCTTTGTTTCCTCGTGTGTCTTTTATCGTCTTACTTCCTGCCTCCACACTCTCCCTGAGCTCTGTTTTCTTCTTGTATTGGACTTTCAGCTGGAGCTTTCCTCCCAGCCGGGGTAGAGTAAAGTTTGCTCCTGTTTACTTGATCCAGAGACTCATTCTGGGTCTTGTGTTGGTGCAGGAATAAAGTTTGGTCTCTCATCAGTCACCCGGCTCATTATTTCATCCATAACGGACAAAATAAATGTGATACAACAAACAGAAATTTGGCAACTGGATAAATGCAAACTGTGCAGCAGTGATGACTTGAATCTGTCGAACCTTTCATCAGCACACCGTTCACACTAACAAATTAGTACTTTCACAGCCTCATACTATGACACACGGTATGACAAAAGGGAATTCATGGACACAGAGGCCTTCCCCGGTGTTGTTCATAATGAAAGCCGAGCTGTTTTCCCTCCCTTGGCATCGAAACTATCAAAACTACCAGCAGGGAGGCCCGTGCACAAAGTATTCACAGGTTGTATAACGGAAAAAAAATCCAGTTTTTTTTTTAGGGCTCCTTCTCTGTCTGTCCACCCTGATGCAAACGTATACCATGTGAGCTTCTTCAGCAGCTGATGCTGTCTAAGGCACACATGCAACACAGACCAGCTGGTTCCATTGTCTAACATGGATAATGAAAACTGAGCAATCACACAGTGATTGCTCAGTTTTGGTGCTGAAAACATAAACCCTTTTTTTTTTTTTTTATAATTTTCCCTCAACTGATAGTGAATAAATCACTATAGTGCAGAGTCCTGTAACTCGTGTGCATATGATGATAATTTTTCATCTAATGACTCATTAGATCAGGGGTCCCCAATCCCAGTCCTCGAGGGCCGGTGTCCCTGCAGGTTTTAGATGTGTCCTTGATCCAACACAACTAATTTAAATGGATAAATTACCTTCTCAACATGTCTTAAAGTTCTCCAGAGGCCTGGTGATGAACCAATCATGTGATTCAGGTGTGTTGACCCAGAGTGAGATCTAAAACCTGCAGGGACCTCGAGGACTGGGATTCATGCCTAAAAAATCCTGATTGAGGTTGTTATAATTCATGCATGAAAGGGTTGACTAGTATGCATCTTGGAGGTCCTGAAGTTCCAGGTCTTACCTGTTCCTCTGGACTTTCTATAACAACCAATTCTGATTTCCGTCCTCTGCAGTCATCCTGAGCTCCTCCCCAGGTCTTCTGATCCAGAGAGTCACGGTTACTGGTCATGTAGCAGCTGGACTTGAATTGGAGCCACCCTCTCTGGCAAAGCTCAGTCTGCCTCCCTGAAACAAGACCACGTTAATGTGTTGTGATAAAATCAGCTGTATTTGCAGCAGAAGTAGGAAAGGTTAGCATACTTCCTCGATAGTGGGGCGTCCACATCCATGCAACAAAACTGTAAGGACTAGTTGTATTACTTGAGTGTTGCGTTGTATTCATTGGGGACACTGACATTGTCATCCTTGGGATTGCAGTGCTGTATTTATATGATTCCTTTAGTTGCTGATTCTCTGCTTTCAGTCGCTGAACGTCTTCAATCATAGACTGCTTCTCTGTCTTCAGCTGCTGAATTTCTCTCTTCAGTTGATCTTTTTCCCCATTCACGTCTCTGATGTTGTTCTCCAACAGAGACTGAGCTCTTTTCCTGTCGTTTACCTGGACGTTCAGATTGTCACGGTCCTGCTTCAAGTGTTCGTTGAGACTGTTTACGTTCTGGAGCTTTTGGTTCAGAATGTGTGAACCTTCTATCTGATCACTCAGTTTGGCAGAAATGATGACGGTAACTATAATGAAAAAAAAATGTTACAAAGTGAAGTGTTTGTCTATAGTAACAAAATATACTGTACATACAATAAGACCTATACGTTAAAACCCTCTGTTCAGGGCATTACTAACAAAGTTTGGAAGCCCACAGTGTATATAGTCTAGTGGCTATATGTATATTTAAAACATGTTATCATCTCCAAGTGTCTATACAGCTCTTAGAGCAGATGCTGCACAGGTGGGTGTTCTTTGCTCCTTATTGACGCACCAGCAAAGATATGATTGGACACTGAGAGTCCTCACAATAGCTGTCCACATGGTGCCTGAGCACATTTAACTCCAAAGTCCAGTGAACTATGATTACAATTTGCCACTTTACAACCTTAAAGGTAGTTACTATAACCACAGTGTGCTAAATGTTTCCAAAAGTTTCTCCACCAGGAGCAGTATTGTACCACAAAGTTTTAGTTTCAGTGCACTGTTTAGGAAAAGAACTCAAACACACAGAAAAATGCTGGAGCCTATCCCAGCGGGGCGAGAGGCAGGGTAAACCCCGCACAGGTCGCCAGTCTGTAGAGACACAGACTGTTCCGCTCTTAATTTTATTGCATATAGGCGCTTGGTATGATCCAGTGTTATCAGCGTGTGTTTTATGTGTGACTCCTCCCACCAGAGGAGGGCTGTGGGTTTTTTCCTTTTCCTTTTTAGGGTCGTGGACACATGGGCGTGCCAGCTGAGTAACTGGGTGGAGTCTCTTCCTGTCCTGGGATTGGATACTTGGTTGATCACCTCTAGTATTTAACCTCCGGATGACATCCACCTGGTCCCCCTCTCTCCTAGCCTCCACCATCCAACAAAGAGCCTGTGTGTGTGTTTTTGATTAGTTGTTTATAGAGTGTCTTGCAAGTATAACCTGACGTTAGAACCTTGACCTTGTAAATAATTGTAAATAGAGTTGTAAAGTAGAAATTGTGTAATTTTTTTCACCTTGTATATATTGTTCACTGCAGCAGACTAGTAGGCGTGAGAAGCCGTTTTTGTTGATCAAGTTTTCTCCTGTTTTTCGTTAGAAGGTTGGGTCAGTGAATTGTCTTTTGGTTGGTTTTCAGTTGTTTAGGAAAGCATAGGGACCTTTAGGGAGTTTTGTTTGTTATTTTTGGCATTGCTCACTGCTGAAGCACATAAATGGCTGCTTAGCACTTTAAAAGTTAATACTGTTTGTGTTCTTTCTTGGGTGTGCGTGAGTGGGGCCAATTTCTTGTTGCGTTCAATACGCCTAGACTTAGAATATAACGCGCTTTATGTTAGTGAGCTAATTTCATTTTGAAATGTGTTATTTTGAAAATCCAGTTTAGGAAGTGATCCATCCATCCATATTTGCTATAGATGAATACTTTAGCAGTTGTGTGCTAACGGTAATAGGTGTGCATTGGAATCTATTTTTGTGTTGCTAATGATGCTAAGTTAATTGTAGCTCTGTCATCTGTATTTCAGTTTTACTCCATGAGGAAATACGTACTAATTAAAGGAGTTGGACGCTACATCCTGACTTTGCGCGTTATTTCAAGTGGAGTTAGGCTACTGCTGAACTGTGTAGCGCGCACACACAAGTAGAGCAGGATACAGACAACCATTCACACCTAAATTCACACTTATGGGCAACTCAGAGACAGGCACCACTGTGTAATAACCCAACTGTATATGCATAACACTATTTAGTGACATATTTATTTCCTTCCTTTTTTCTATATTTGTACATTTTGATTACATACCCCCCCTCCCCCCACCACCACCTCCCCCCAAACACACACACACACACGTTTGCACTGAGTACGAGATGCTCTGTATCTCATTGTACATGTGTGCCGTACCACAAGTGGTTTTTTTTTAGTTACTGTTAACTTCCTGTTAGCTGGAAGCATTCTCATGTGAGTCTGACATCAGTAACGCCTTTTCACCCAAAAAACTGAAGCTCACTGGATATCATATCTTTCTCAGATCACGGTCTGTAAACCCAAGCAAGGTCTGTGTGCATGTCTACCTGCCTAAATGCACTGAGCTGTTATCATGTGATTGGCTGATCAAATATTCCCATTAACAAGCAGTTGAACAGGTGTGCCTAATAAACTGATAATGTACATTTTCTAATTCTTTGCTTATACATGGATGGATGGGTTATACTCACAGTGGATACGAACGAACAAGATTATTAAAAGTATCACCCAACAGACCGCCAACGGTAAGAAAGGTTGAACAGCGGCGGGAACGACGAAGGGAATCTTCTTATCTGACAGGAAAAAAAAGAAACACCGTTCATATCCATATTATTCATAACTACTATAATTAATAAGTTCTATAATAATGTTTAGATTTTTTTGCAGTGTGTTATAGTTAGTACAGTGTTCATAATCTACCTGAGGTGGGCTTCTGTTCATCCACAGTGGGACGTGTAGAATTAACATAAACATCCTCTTCATCAAATTCATCTGAAACAGCAAAGTTCAAATCCAAAAGAATGAGAAGAAGAAAGTTCGTACTAAATTATATCAGAGTGGAAAAGCTGAAAACTGTAACAACTCTTTGAATCTGCTAGTCTGTCCCTGTGTGATGTCCCGACCACGGTTCATCTGCTTAATGAGGAAAAAGTCATTGAATATTGTTCTCATGAACATATTTACTGAGAAAGAATTTATTATTTATTTCTTTTAGAATTCAAAACTGACGATCACCACACTATAAACTCAATAAATGTTCTGTTATGTGCAGATGCATCATTACATTTTTCTATAACCTTCAGTTAGATGGGAAAAAAAACCTGGAAAAACATCTTACCTGCATAAACATCAGCATTATAGATAACAGACATCGCTTTCGATTCCACCGTCTTCTTCTTGCTCAGAATATCGGCAAATGAACTTTAACTTGAATGAGTCATTATTCTGATGGTGTTGGTCCACTGGTGTTACTTTGTTATGTTCAACTTCTGCTTTTGAACGTTTTCTTTTCATGCCTCAGTTTAGGTGCTGCTGGTAAAGATGTTGTCTTACTTGACTGTTCCTCCGAAACGCGGAAGGATCTCAGTGTGTCCTCCTGTTGCTGCAGCATGTGGACCAATGCATGCACTGCCTTTCATTGCTCTATTTCAATGAGTTACTGATTCAGTTTTGAGTTGGTAACAAATCTCCTGTCACCCTTTTTTAAAGTTAAAACGGTTCTAATAATCAAGTAAGAGGAAGACTGAAAAAACCCTCTTAAGAAAAACCAAGTCACCACAATACTGCAGAACATAACCAATACTATTAGGATTATATATAACTTCAGTATCACGAGATGTATCATAGTTTCAGTCAACGGCAGTGGTTTAATGTCTGTGATGTACAGGAGCACAAACAAGAGCCTGCCTCATGTGGACGTGAAAGAAACTACTGTAAATCATTTCTAATGCACTACAATAGACGCCATGGTCACAATCCTGGAGGGAGGGGCTGAGCGCAGAGCGCAGCCAGCAGCTCCCAAAGTCCCAAAATTATTTTAATTAAATTACTATCTCTCCAGATATTGTCAGCAATTGTCAACCCAATTTCCTTCGGGGTCGACCTTCGGGATCAATAAAGTTTTATTGAATTGAACTGAAAAAGCATTTCATGCATGAAGAATTCTGCACAACTCACGTCTGAGTTCATTTAAGTCATTAAATCTGGACGGGAGTCTAAGCTGGAATGAATCAATTGTGACTGTTAGTTTCAAAAATCTAAATTTCGAAGGCGGTCTCTATTAGTTTCATCTTTTGGTGGTAATGCACCATTAGTCACTCAGAGGATGGGGATCAGGCCTTCTGTGTGGAAATGGCTGTCGAGGCTTGTTTCCTTTTAAGGTAAAGAATATTCACACTTCTGTTAAATCAAGTTCCTCTGTAAAAGTCACTTCTTGGTTTCTTGTTTTTTTACTACTAAGGCTGACATATTTGCGTATTTGAAGTTATAACATGATTTTCTGAAAATCTGTTAACCAACGTTGGACATGTGATTTCAGAAAACCAGCCAGCTCTGTGCATCCAAGCTGTGCGTGACACTGCTGCTGGTACAAACACTCCCAAAGGTTTTATTCATTTGAAAGGTGCAACACAATTAACCAAAGAGTCACTTAGCTGTCAGTCACGGCCTGCCCACGTCCACATAGAGGTCTAATCAGGCAGAATAAGTGAAAACACCTGTGTGCACAGACCATGTGAGCCCTTTAACACAGGTTCATGTACAGACAAACTTAAACTCTTCCAAACATACTGTAGAATCACTAATGCATGAGGACACAACAGCACAAACACGTAGAGAGGCTTTCATGTGCCGCTGGCTGGGTGTGGTGCCCTGACAGAGTTTATGAATTAACTGAACTCTTGAACTGTACTGTGGTATGTAGCCGACGAGCAGTCAGTTAAACGGCAGGAAAATTCCCTCTCATAAAAGGCACGTTTCCAGTAGTATGTAGTGTTGTTCTGGAGCTTTCTTTCTATGATATACAATACTGTGATAAAACCTGGAGCCACGTGTCTTTTCTTTCTATTTTTCCAAGAAGACTGGAAATAGGTGCAGTGGTTTGTTGACACATGTGCAAACATACATGGAACGTTGGTGGTAAAAGTCTAACAAGCTTGAAAACCCAAACCATGACCGAGCCACTACCGTGTTTGGCTGCAGACACGAACTGTTGGGCCTCTCTCCTGACCTCCTCCTCACATACTGACAAAGATTTGAAATTAAGTGGAAATGTCCAAAGAACTCTAAAGGACTTCGAGAAAGCTGAGAGAACTATTCTTCAAGACCACATAAAAATCCCAGTCTGACTCATTGGAAGGAAAATATTTTTTTTTTAAATGAGAGGCCCTAGGACGTATGCACAATGCTGTCTAATTTAAAAAAGCTCATCATTTATTTTTCTGTAGCTTCTCAGATCAGCTTCTGACTGTAATAGGCTCCCATTCTGCTCCCGTTCTCTATCGTCCCCTCACGATGAACCCTGCCATCATCATTATTTAAATTTTCCTCCATAAACGTCGGCACTCAGAGCATCCTGCTTCACACAGAGCTTGTATACTTGTTTGCATGCTCTGAACGGCTGTTGTATCCGCACACAATCAAGGCAATATCATAAATCCTTAGTGGTCTATTCAATATCACAAACTGCACTTCCTCTCACGCCCAGCAGAGGATGTGTCATTGAGCCACTCCATAGACTCCCACGCTTGAATGTCATCTTTACAGCAGATGACGTCATCTTACAGATAATTTCCCCCGTTAATCGTGAAACCTGTGTGGAGATTATTTTTTATACCTTACCTGTTTAAATGGCATTAAGGCTGAAAGCTTGCATTATTAGGGGCGGGGCCTCTTTGACTGATAGGTGTATGGTGATATTGGCACCTGTAGCTGTTAGCTGCCTTCTAAGCTTCACAATCGGTCCCTCAACTGGACCTGTGCCGTTTTGGAGCATTTTAAAGCAATTATCTGACCAATAACAGGGCTGCTGTGATGTTATTAAACTGACTGTTCAAGAAGTCTGAGCTCCAGTTTTGCTGGATCAGATTTGAGCACTTTAGTTGGATGTTACTGAACACTAATTGTCAGTGTCTGTGTGATGCACCTGCACCAACCTAACATTATCTGATAACTTGGTACTCCACCCTCTCATCCTCTAAACTCTCTTGTTCCAAAAACCTAATGTAATAGAGACCAAAATGCTAGGTTAGGGCTTCAGAATGCATGCGTTCAAAACCACAGTGGGGCTTTGTCAGTCTTTTTATGCAGTCCTTTTTCCTTATTTTGCTGATGGAATTATTTTTTCTCCGTTTAGTTTCTTCTACATAAATTTTGGTCTAGATGAATTGCAGACATGTTTTAGTCCGGTGTCATTAACAGGAAGTAGGGAGTCTCCCGAGACCTAAAGGAGTCTTTATAATAACTAACAAAACTGAGACCATATTCATTCAGCCGATGAAAATTAAGAAAATGGGACAAACACATTTTGTTGCCAAATCCTGAGATGAGAACCAGTGAAAGTGGTGTGAACACAAGCGAGCTGCAAACATGGGACAAAAAATGTGGGTATCTCACCCTTCTAGAGCCTTTTTTGTGAAACTAGCAGTTCATCTATTACAAATTTTGATGCAACGCTGTTTTGTTGCAAAGAAAAGAAGAACATAATGGTTCGTCGCCGCAGAGGCCAGTGCGCTGTGTGAGCTTTTGGACGAGTTCCTCTGGATTTCTAAGACATATTTTTTTGAAAAAGCTAAAGAAAAAAACCACAAAGATTTGGAAATAAACATGCTGGTATGTTGCTTCATATCATCAATCTCTCAGACAACATGTAAATCTGTCAGTTGGTTTACCGCCTGTTTGTACTTCAGTACAGTCCCTTCTCTTCCCTTCCTCCTTTCGCCTCTTTCCATCTTTCATCTGTTTGCACTTTCTTTCTTTCTCCCATTTGTTCCTTTCTTCATCTCTGCCCTCCTCCTTCCTATTCTCACTCCTTTTATGATCCCTTAAGGGCAACACACCTGCTGCATCATGCAACGTTGCATGACTTCTGCTGCTGGAGTCTTCGATTTTATAAAAATCATAGTTTTGGATTGTTGACGTGTTGATGCATCAACCTCCAGGGCCAAAAGCAGCAATTCCTCTGATGTCCACTTGAGGCTCCCATGTTATTTCAGCTTTATGGCAGAAAAAAACATTTTTACAACCTAATACTAAAATATTTTGATCTTTATGAATTGCCTTCATTGTGTTTAAAACTCTTTGATTGATTTGATTTTTTGTTAATGAGGTTTTTAGGATTTTAGAGCTACAGCTAGCGATGTTTCTACTCTAAGTAACTGAAGTGGACCTTTGAACCATCCGTGACGAGGCGTTTTGTGGCATTTTTCTGTGACAGAATCTCAGCTGCTTGACTTTAACAAACACAGAATTAAGCGAATTCTTCACTGAAGTGTAAATATTTTTAAGCTTGCACAGAGCTGGCGTATATTTGCATCACTCGGCACAAAGTTGTGTGTGTGAAAATGCCATGAGCCCATCGCCCTCTTACTTTAGTTTTGGTTCTGCACTTTGGTTCCTTTTTGAGTGTAAAATAAACACAAACAGTTTTGATGTTTCATCATGCTTCATGTTGTTGTGATTCAGTGCTGTATAAATAAAACTGGGCTCAATTCAGAATCAGAATACTGAGGAAAGTATGTGTTCACAGTTGTTCCAAGACAGTAAGAACTAAAGTGAATTAAATGATACAAAGTTCCAAAATATAACAAAACAGCTTAATACTGCTGGTGTGGTCACAATATGTTTCAACAGTGTGATGCGCTTGTGACAATGGACTCACTTTAATGCATGAAAATGAGATTTGAGGCAACTGCTTGTCAAGTTGATGATATAGATCCAGCTGAAGGAAAGGATGTTTCCTTTCACCAGCGCACCAGGTCAGAGGTCATGGTCAGCCTGAGGGGAGGCGGTCTTGGTCAAAGACACGGCAGCAGGGCAGAGGGGAGTTTGAACTAGTGACCCTGTGAGTTTGAAGGCTTCGACTGAACGCGGGCTTCTCGGTGCCTCAGAGCAACATTGAACTCTGCAGGCACATTTTCAGCTCGTCCTCCTCGAGGCTGACGGCTGGAATGCTGACATAACAGATGTTGTCTGACACAGCCAATAATTATCTCCTGTATGGCTGTATGTGCATACCCGCTCTTCCTCCTCCTCTCCCCTCCCGCCTCCTTCACATGCTCCACTGCCTCCACAGACTGGTTAGCTGTCTGCGTTTCCTCCAGCTGCTCTGCCTGCAAAGATTCACCTTCCAACCTTTAAGAGCTAGCCACACAGCATCGCTTCCTCCAAAATACTCACTATTTTCTCCTGAAGGTCAGCTCACCCGGGACAAGACCTTGTTAAAAAATACAAAAAAAACCTTTAAAAACATAGTTTCTCTACAAATAGTGGGAGAAAAAAAAGAACGATAATCTAAAAACAGTTTTGCAGGAGTTGATTTCTTCCGCAGGTTCAGTTTTGGTGAGTTTGAAATGCAGATAAATACTTTTTTGGCCGAGCTTAGCTTCGAGGGAATGCAGAACCGCGGAGTCAAAAATAGAGAAAGTTAGCTCAAATTAGCTGCGTTGCAACATCCAATCATTTTCAACTCTGCCACACCAGACTATTAACTGCCCTGCAGAGGACACGCAGCACACGCTGCGGTATGTCTTGAGACAGGAAACTGAAGCGCAAGTCTGCACCTTGCACGAACTTGTTAACCTGCCGAGTAGATCAGGTTTGCTGTGTCACTTTCTCCTTTTTTTCCCACTTTTATTATTAAGATCAAGAATAAATATCCTGCTAGAGATAACAAGGGCATACCGTTATAACGATGTTAGTTTGTTTTTTAAAAAAAGCTCATTTGGGCACTTTTATCGCTCGTTAGGTGCATTTTTTCCTTCTCAGTTCTCATTTCTTAAAAGCTCGCCATAAATAAACCAGACCTGGCTTTATTTGTCTAGTTTAGCGGATCGCTGTAACGCACCACTGACCTGGGCCTGTGGGTTAATTTTTCTCTAAAGACCTCTCTTTTACCTCATTATAATAATTAAGTGTTCCCCCAATGAGCTGAAACAGCCGTTTAGAGAAATTGTTATCGATGTGTACATGTTGCTCTCAACCAGAACACGGGCAGCACGGGTCCAGAGGGGTGAGGAGGTCGGGTGCAGGCAAGGAAATGAGGAAATTAGGAAAAATATTTCTGAATATTTCATGGTCAAGGTCTTCATTGCACTAATGACCCCAGGATGGAAGCCGGAAGCTGGAAGCTGGAAGCTGGAAGCTGGTTCCAGGTCCACTTCACAAAAAGCGCACTAGACTGAAAAAGAGCTGCTGAAAACAGCTGATCCCCAAAAAGGAAAATAGAACATTTAGTTTGTTATGTGCACTACGGTAGAATTCTTATGCTTTAAATACGGTTTTTGTTGCCAGTGTGTCACCTAATTTAGAACCTGAGACGTTCCCCTGACCTTCTCAGTTCCCTCCATCAGCCAGTCAACCAATTAAATGAGTGAGTCTCCTCGTTACAGAACCACTAAGGCAACACTAGCTAACGTTAGCTTGGAAATAAACTCCACTAATTGCCAACATTAACAAACGAGTGGCAAAAGGACACACACTGAAACGCAGCGTGGGGACCCAAAACAGCTAACGCTAACCAACTCACTGCTAGACCGGTCATTTCCTGAAGCCAGCACACATCAGCAGTTCAAATGAATCTGTTGGGTTTTTAGTGTTTGCTCAGTTATATGGCTGTTTGCTTGTACTGGTCTACCTGCTAAGACAGCTGAATTATAAGTCATAAGTTCAATGCTGATTTTCTTGTACTTGCAGTGTCTCTCAGCTTGACTGCATTCCTGTAGTGATAGTAAGTTGAAGAAACAGGTTGACTTTGCTTCCTAGCAAGGTGGATTCACATCCATCACCTACAATCCCTGAAGTACAACGCGATGCCTGTTAAAACAACAACGGGTTCATAGATGAGCTGAGTTGATTTGACGTTTATGGCTTATTTACCAAGTCACAAATAGACCACATATAATAGTATACTACAGTAATCATACAGATGATACGTTTTACTACTGTTTACATGCACTGGTGTCATCGGCATTGGTGTGACTGCTCTGACGTTCCAGGTGGTGAGTGCTATCTGTTCCTTCACAGGAGGAGGAACAGGAGGAGCAAAGCCAGAGCTACCGAATGACCTCCAGCAGGTCACTGTCAGGGTCTCTGAGCAAACAATCAGAAACACAAACTTCCCGAGGGCGGCCTGAGGGCCCGACGTCCCCTAGTGGTCCCTGTGCTCATTGTCCGGCACCTTGGAGCATGATTAGCATTTGTCACTGGTGCCCTGTGCTCCTCACAGATGGGAACATTATATTTCAGTCCACACAACACTGTCAAACATTCCAGGTGATCAGTGATTTTTCCTTTCATGAGGAGCATGCCCGGGGGGGGGCATACAAACGACTTAATACTATTTGAGTTGCTGTTATAAAATTTCAGCAAAATTGACTATGTATAACAGCACAAACTAAGTAATGTGCCTAAAGCGATGCTAGAAATGGGTGTTTGGGCAGCTAGCTGTAACTAAGCTATCATGGATATATCTGGCAGTTTAATCAAGGATCAAGTTAATTTTATTGCCATTATACTAACATATGGGTCCATATAAAGGTATACCTGTTCCAGTTAAAGACTTTTTTGTGAAGCAGTCTTTAAACTAAAGAAGACAAATGAAAAAGCAAATATTGTATACATAACCGATCTTTTTACAACTAATTTTAAAACAGTCACTATTCCTGATCTGGCTCAGGATGGATGAACTCCTGATGATCTTCCACAGCTGCCAGATTCCAGCTTCAGCCCGTTTTTATTCCTAAAGTCACACAATAGAGCCTGCAGAGTCTGTGGAAACTGACTCAGCATATCGATGGCGATGTAAACCAAACCACGAGCTTGCATCTCGCGTTGTGGTTTTTTTCTGTGACAGCAGCAGCAGCAGAGATTAAAATAAACTTAAAGAAAACACATGTGAGGAGCTGATCTTGGCCACCAATCTCTCTATCCAAGTCAACATCTGACCCCGTTTTCCCCCTCATTTCGCAAATGGGTATCCCTTATCTTGCCCAAGAACTGTCTTTGAACCAGAACGCACACAAATAAAAGAAAGAGGAGAAGGAGGAGGAGGAGGCTGAGGAGGCACTGAGACTAAAAATTCTGCAGCGGAGAGATTTTTATAGCTCAGAGGGGGTGGACTAGATTTCATAGGATGCATTAGGAGAAGACGCTGATGCACGTGGTGAGTCAGCAGTGCAACTGAACTTCACAGTTATGTTACGCTGTTTTATCTTTATTTTTCATGCAAAAAATTCTTATCAAGTCTTCACAGTGTTTTCGAACAAGAAGATGAAAAGAGCTTCAACACTTTAAACTCAGTGGCCCTTTTATGTGCCCCAATAAGACCCATAATAAGAAGTTCATAGTGATGAATAATAATGGTCTTAATTTTCAGAGTGACTACCCACTGGCCAACCCTCCAATAATTTGCCGTACCCCTCAGTAACCTGTGTCTGACAACAGCGTATTCTGTTTTCGACGTGCCACCCTACTTTCTGTAGGGACCCCTAGATGGCCACCCCATGAAAAACTTCGGGAGGCAGCCCTCCCAGATGGCAATTGTCATCCTCCTGCTTTGTCTCCTGAAAATTATATTTATATAATTGTCAATTATATTTCACAGACTCTATATTTATAACTTCAGTTCAGTGTCATTTATAGTTTCAGTTCACAACAGTCAGATTCAGACAAGGTGCTTCATATTGTAAGTTTCAGAGCCTACAGTAGAACAGCGAAAACCCCAACAGTCAGATGATCCCCACACGATGACTGTGGGGAAAAAGAACTCCCTTTAACAGCGACAGATCTCTTTCGAAAATAACTTTTGAAAAACTTTGTTACACAGTAACAAACAAGTTACATATTCATGCTTCCACTTATCCTTTTCAGGGTCGCGGGGTGCGCTGGAGCCTATCCCAGCTGTCATAGGATGAGAGGCGGGGTCCACCCTGGACAGGTCGCCAGTCTGTCGCAGGGCCAACACACAGGGACAAACAACCATTCGCACTCACATTCACTCTTGCATTCACACCTATGGGCAATTTAGATTTTTCAGTTAACCTAGCAGATCCAGTTTAGTTACTCCAAAAAGACTAAATGGATACCAGTGCTGAGGTCAATTCAAGGACTGAATAATGTAAAGTATAAGTATAGTATAAAGTATATAAATAATGTAAAACTTCATATACGACTAGTATAGTAACTATTTGGGTTTTATAACCATTAAGTCTTTATATAGAGACATTAAACTCTTTATAATTTTGTTGAAGTTTGTTTTCCAACTGCGACTCTCCCGCCTCACAATTGGTTTGTCAGATGACTTAAAAATCCCTCTCACCCTTTCAGCTACTTAAACTGTAAAAGTATTCGGTAGTACAATATTTTCCACTTCATATCTTCATCTCATGCACTAAAACATGAAAGTGAGCTCAGCTCTGAGGTCACTTTGCGGTGCCCATCAGGCATCTCCAGCAACCACCTGACCACCCTCGCTGACAGGCCGAGAACAGAGTGAAGCTATGTGGCAGAAAATTAATGGGACACAAACAGCCTGGCCTATTTGTGTCCGCTGTGGGGCCCCGTAGCCCTGCCAAGGTCGTTATCTGATGGACGCTCGGTCACTGTGAACTTGGCGACGTTTTGAACCAGGGTTCACGCCAGTGGCACTGGCTGCACAGGTCAGTGACCGGTCAGCTGATGGGAGGGTGCATGGGAACCAGAGTGGGCATGCGGCAAACCACAAGACAATGCAACACAACCCGACTGTCAGGCATTATACAACTCACGCAAGTGGAGTCATGTAACCGTTTGGGTTACATGACTCAGGGTTTAGGAATGTGATGATACGTTCATGGTTTCATGAATGATTGTGGAAAAGGCAACAAGGTCTAACATTTTGAACAGATG
>VUQR01035425.1:50867-61577 GCA_015108515.1 Hemichromis elongatus
TTCTTTTTTTTTTCTTTTTGGTTTTTTTTTTTTTTTTTTTTTGAGGGGAGGGGGGGGGGGGGGGATTAAAGGTCAGATTATCTCATTAAAGTTGCATTTGTAAAACTGGGCCCATCATCTCCAGCTGTTGCTGGCGTGTCCTCGCGCTTCGCGGCGTTTACATTTGACTGGTGCTGATTGGAGAGTTTGTTAGCTGGTGTCTTTTTTCCAAACTGAGGCGGAGAGGTGGATGAGCTCCGCCCCCACAGACTGATGGATACACGGCCTCGCTGCTGGCTTTCACACCTTCAATTAACAGGACGGTTCTGTGTGAATTCCACTCAGCACTCTCAGCTTTAACGCACAGCCTGGTCGCATTTGGTCTCAGGGAGGGAGGGAAACCCCGGAGAGCTCCCAGCTCTGAAATCAATTTAGGTGTGGAATAAAAATTATTGTTGTTTTTTTTTAAATTTATTTCTAAACATAAACACAAATTAAAGAAAACAAACAAACAAACAGAAATCTTAATAATTTTAAATCGTCTCATGTTCCGTAAAGGGTTTCCTGCGCGTTATTATGAAATGTTTTGTAAATTTTAAAGAGGTCCTGTGGAGTTATTTTCCAGAATCTTTCCACGCAGGATTGTGTTTTTTGTCGTGCACTGGGTTAAAGTGGGCTGGACAGACGAACGACAAATGAAATCTGAGTTTATGTTTTGATTCCAGTAGATGCCATGGAGATGCTCACTCAACAAGATCAGGAAGTAACGCCACCTCACAGCCCCGCCCACACTCCAAACTCATCCTTTTTCTTTTAAGTTCTGATGAGGTGAAAAAATCTTCTTCTTTTGGTGAAGCTCTGCAAGATAAAGTTAAAAAAAAAACTCGATGGTTTTGTGCTTCATTGTATTCAAAAAGTACATCTGCAACTTAAAGTGACAAAGGCGCCTTCATTCAGAAGCGCATTTTAACTTATGCGTGACCATCCATGATTTTTACTGGAAAAAACTCCAGGGAAAAAAACACTCTACCCTGAAACATATACAGCATTCAATAAGTTCTCTTCATGAAGTCACTCAAAAAACGACGGTAGAAAAACGTAAAAAGTCCTCGACCTTCATCACCTAAAGGACCTGACATTTTGTTTATTTCCTATTAAGAACTCTTATTGTGAAATGTTTCCACCTGGAATTCAGAAAGAAATCTGAGATCAGGTGGAAGGGTTTTTGTAACTATTTTTTTTATTTCATTCATTTTTAATTTGTTGATTTGAGACCAAATGATTCTTTTACATTTTGTCCTTATTGTTGTACCTTTTTCCCCAGCAGAGGAAACCTCATTAAAAATCAAACTTTAGCCATGCATTTATAATAACTCTGCTGACCAATCAATGCACAATGAAAACCCCAGAACACCTTTAAAATCTGTCTGAAAGGAGACCGGAGCTTCGTTTTCTGCCATCATGTATGAACTTGTTAATTAAAAAGCTCTATATAACCCAAAGCATCATAATCTCCAGACACATCTCAGACATCCACGACTGTCGGGGGAATCCCCCCCCAAATACACAACGCTCACGTTTCACATCCAAATGAATCTTTTCATATCAGCTGTCACGAAGATGGGACGTAATTAGCGCTGGAAATAAATATCCCAGAGAAGGCGAATTCGTTTTCACGTCATCAGATTTTATCAGCTTTATTTTAAAGTCAGTTTTGTGTATGTACCAATAGAAATTCATTCTATTCAGATTAAACAAACAGATTCATAGAAAATCAGTGAATTAGCCTCTTTTAAGTTGGATCATTTCGGGGAGGTTTATACACAGGTGCTGTCAGGAAGGGACAGCCCGTGAACAACAACACTCATTTATTACACTTATTTTACCTTGTAAAGAGTAAATGAGATCATTTGGGTTCTGATTAGATTCTAATTGGATTCTATTCTAGATGCTTTTGATTAAATGATTAAATGACTGCATTTAAAGCTCTCATACAGCTTTCTAAAATTACCTTATGTAAAAATATTTAAGACATTTTTTACAATATTAAGAGATCCTGAAATACGATTGAATTTAAATGCACTGCTTAAAAAGATTAATGCAAAATTGTAATCTTTACTACATACACTGTCTAATTTGTCATGAGCAAACTCACCTGGTAACTATCAGTGCAAACCAAATATATCAACCTTGTAACTTGTGAGTTCAGAAACTCCCGTGAATCATGAGCGATATAAACCCTCATCCTTTCAGTCTTACTGCCCGCTCTCTACCACCTGTTTCTTTTTTGCAGAAATTTAAAGTGACATGTTTTTCTCCAAATCAAATCTAAATACACTCACCACCACATTATTAGGTGCACCAATTCAACAGCTCAGTCAATCAAATATTTGATCACATGGCAGCAACTCAGTGGTGCCGATGACTTCCTGAAGTTGAGCTGAGCATCACAATGGAGAGGGAAGGTGGTTTGAGTGGTGTTGGACATGGAGTGGTCGTTTGTGTCCTACGGGCTGCCGATTCAAACGAGTTTTATTTGTATAGCAAAAAAATCACAACAACAGGTGCCCTAAAGTAAAGACCCTACATTTACACAAAGAATACAGAAAACACCAACAATCATGAGACGTCCTAGGAGCCAGCGCTTTGGCGACAGTGGAAGCAGCTCTGGGGCATTCCAACACAAAAATCTCAAAGGTTTACGGTCTGAAAGGAGGAAATACTTTGGTCAAAAGAGAATGGCCAGACATCTCTGAGCTGACGAGAAGGCAACAATAATAACGTTAATAATAAATAACCACTTGTTCCAACCAAAGTATGCAGAAGAGCATCTCTGAGCACAGCAGCAGCTGGGCGGATCACAAAAACCGGAAATTGAAAAATGGTCCCTGGTCCCATCATGGCCTGATGAGTCTCGATCAGCGGTTGGTGGTCATGATGCGGGGGTGCCTTCAGTCCCATCTGAGCATCATTTACACTCCACAGCCTTCCTGAGTATTGTTGCTGATCGTGTCCATCCCTTTGTGACCGCAGTGCACGATCTTCTGATGCCACAAAGCTTAGATCATCTCACAATGGTTTCTTCAACATGATGATGAGTTCACTGTACGCAAATGGCCACATCACCAGATGTCAGTCCATCTGGACCACGGAAGCAGCCGACAAATCTGCAGTGACTGTGTGACGCTGTCATGTCAAAAAGATGGAAAATATCTGGGGAATCTTTCCAGTGAGTTGTTGAATCTGTGCCGCAAATTATTAAAGCGGCTCTGAAGGGAAAATGAGATCCAACCTGTAGCTTAGTAAGCTGTCTGCCTCATTTAATATATAATGGAAACAAATGACACTCACCTCAAAAAGATGCCCAACACATTTATTTTTACCAGGTGGATCATTATGGTTTTGATCCACTTGTTTGACCTTTGTTATTATTATTATTTATTTTATTTTAGGTTATTACAGACTGGACAGACATGACTGGGGCATAGGAAGGAAAGAAAGGGAGGGAGGGTGTATTTTTAAAATTAATTTATTCTTTTCCAAGTCAAATGAATTTTTAAGTCTGATTTATTTCTGTATTTTTGATCCGTGTGGAGGCGTTTCCACCGTCTAATCAGACAAACATCTCTGCAGAGTCGGGAGGAAACGAATACGTCAGTTTGATTTTGGTGTGATTTGTCCCAGAGCAATGGTGGATTCAAACCAGTTCAGTAAAAAGAAATCAGTAAACCGTCTTATAAGAGCTGTTCACCTTTTGGACATCTTTGGGAATCTGTGTTTCTCAGTGCGGTTAAAACAAACAGCAACAAAGAGACGCAAACACAATGTCTAAGATGCATTTCCTGCCCTGTTGTCTCATCCCATTAAAGGCCCATTCCACTAATCCCAATCCTGAGCTGTTAAAAGCTTTTGTAACAGAGACCCTTTCTCCGACGGCGCCCTGGGCTTCTTTAATCCACAGTAGTCCAGATCACAGGTCTGCTTTCAACCCGAAGCAACCCAACCCAAAACACAGCAGATGGGGTTCGTTTGAGAAACGGTTCCTCTCAGTGAGAGTCATTGTTGGGAAGTTTGTTACTGACATGCTGTAAATGACTAAATGTGACTGACAGACAACCTGGAACAGATCCTGAGGAGAGAAGTGTGTTTGTGGCCTCAGCCTGAGGACTGATGAGATGATAAGCTAAGCCTGAGTTTAAGTCACAGCATGATGCTCACACCTGATCCTCCAGTGTTGGCCCAGATGTTTAGGCCAAGTCAAGGCTCTCTGAATCACAAGAACCAGGATGATGCCAGAGATGATGGCTGCTGTCTGGATAAATGTGCCTGTTAGAGTAACAGAGTAACGTACATAACACACGAGGTCTAAAGTCTTCAAACGAGTCACACAAATTTGGCAGCGACTCGGATGTCCCACAGTTAGCATCGCACATTTGCAGCTCCAGACCCTAGATGTGTCCAAAAGTCCAGATCAGCATCCAGCTAAACACACAGGTGCCATCTGTCGCCTAAACCTGGTGGAGCATTTCCAGTGGTGAGGACACATCTGATGCATGACTCTGACAGAGAACTTTCCAGATGTTTTACCTGGCAGAGAGTACTAAAGCAGAGACAGGGGAGGCATGTAGGAGCATGCTAAACACACAGACACACACAGGGAAACCCAAAAACATTCAACATTTTAAACGTGCGCATTTCAAAAGAGTAGAGATAGAAGAGCACACCCTAACGTTAGCTGGAAACACCGCTGACCTTTAACCTCCTGAGTCCTCATAGTTAGTTTGTTTTTATTCACGGCCAAATCACAGCTGTAACTGACAAAAGTCAAAACTGCTTCATAGGAAATCCCCACGCTGTCCTCCGAGTGCTGCAGGCCGCTCACAGCAGATCATTCAGCTGAAGGTAGATGTGAGCCATCTTATCAGGGTCCAGATCAGCAGGTAAAGTGTGTGCATGCATCCATGTGTGTGTGTGTGTGTGTGTTTGTGAGTAGAAAGTGTTGTAATGTAAACACACTGGATGATCTGTGGCTGCTCTCAGCAGCAGCGCTGCACTGACGGCCTGAAGGCTTCAGCTTTGATCTGAGTGCTGCTGAATACAGATATGCATGCGTGTGTCTGCGTGTGTGTGTGTGTGTGTGTGTGTGTCTGTGTGCGTGTGTGTGTCTGTGTGTGTGTGTCTGTGTGCGTGTGTCTGCGTGTGTGTGTGTGTATCTGTGTGTGTGTGTGTCTGTGAGAGAGATTGGCGCCACTCAGAATCAGGCCAGCTGAGGATGAACTGCAGTCCTGCATAAAGATATCAGAGATCGACGACGAGCAGTCGATTCCTATTAACATCATTATTAAAGTATTCAGAATCAAACAAATGTGCCTTTTCACGTATCATCTGTTTCATAATGTGTAATAAGCTTCATACAGTCACGCACAATCACTACATGACAGAAACACAAGCTTCACGTGTCTGAAAAAAGCAAAACAGGTGACATGTTAGTTATTTTTATTCTAGCAAACACTCAAACCTACAACGGACAGCTTAAAATATAATCTGATTACTTTTGGAGCAGCCGTCAGGATCTCCACGTACTAACATGCTGTTTGTAGACTCGATGGCATTAACAACATGTCAGCTGCAAATAATCATGTGCAGTTCCACGTCATTATTAACAGACAAAAAGAAAAAGTATTACTGATACAGATACAAAAGGTGCAGCCTTACCTAATGTCCACCTTGCTGTTACTTATTTACCGGTATATGAACATTTAAACATCTAGTTGGTACTGGTACGGCGAGTAGCCTTCAGTATTAGTAATAAATCACACAGCAATAGTTCATTCATGTAGTTGTAAAAAGCATGATAATATATTAAGTAATCTAAAGTATTCAGAATACGTTACTTTTATTGAGTAACTTAACAGAAGAACGTGTAATCTGTAATCTGTAGTGGAATACATTCTAAAAGTACATTTCCCAACATTGTCTTTGAATAACATGAAATGTAACGTTCATACATGACTAAACAAAACGAGCAGACAGTGAAGAGTTCGCTCAGGAAGCAAAACCAAATTCATACATGAGTAAAGTTAGAGAATCAAAACACAAGAATCATGGCAGATTTGTTAGTACAGTTAACTCCACAGCACGTCGTGTGTCAGAAGACGCCAATGGCACAAGCATGCTCGCATGACTCGGTCAGGAAATCTCGGCTGAAGAGGTGTAGCAGCTACAGCCGCCTGTCAGCGTCCACCTGTGGGTCAAAGCACTATGAAAACACGAATCAGGGGTTTTATTTCTGCTGCAAACTGGACAATTTAACATGGCAGTCTGAGGACGGACGCACTTTTGGAGCTTCTAGTGGACATAAGGGGAACTGCAGGTTTAGCTACACGTTAACCTTCTGCTGGTCTTCAGGTTGGATGTTTTCTAGTTTCCCCCTCACCACCAGCACCACCACAATGCTGGAGGAAGAGTAAGTCAAAGCAAAACCTGGAGTTATGAACTCTTTGATCGCCAGTCAACAGAAATGACGTGAAGCGAAAGAGCTCTTTTTGGTCCGTGACCTGGACCGGCAGCTTGGTGGATGCAGACTTCCTGTCCTGTTATAGAGCTGCCAGTCAGCGGAGCAGCTGTCGGTTTACAGCGGAAGCTGTGGTCAGATATTTTACACCGTCTTTCCTGGAAATCCAACACTGCAGCCGAACAGCAGGAGGGAGGAGAGGGAAAGTTTTCACTCGTTCCCTGGAGTGGAGAGAAGATGAATGAGGGAAGCGGGGGAAAAGTTCATGACGGGGTGATAACGAGGTCGTCTACAGACGCTCAGTGTTTGACTTTGCCCGTATGTCATCATGGACATTTATTCTCTAGGTCTAGGGCCAAAGTCATGACGATTATTAAGCAAGCAGATCTGGAGATGAAGGTTTTGGCCAAATCATTAAAATTAACTCAAATAATCCAACTGAAAGCAGCTTGTAGAGAATCGCCACCAGAGACATGGATGTGTGAGGAAGATGGATCATAGAGCTGGAGGAATTCGTCTAAAAAATACAAAGCAAAAACTTATTTAATGACAAATAACATATCTAAAAATAAAAGTGGTCTGCTGATGAAAAAACTGGATCTTTTAAACTGCAGCATGAGAAGTGTCCACCGTCACGAGTCGTGCAGCAGTTCAGTCAGGAAGTATCACCTGTGTGTGTGTCTAGTTTTATTTCTCTGGTCTTTTACTGAGCAACACAAGCAAGGAAAGCTTTTTGCCATAACAGCGGGCTGTCATCTGCAAAAACTTTCAGTGTCTGGAATCCATCACACGGATACCGTCCCATTATTTAAAGCCAAACAGCAAAGAGCCCGGTCTGATTCCAGCAGGAGACGAATCCGTGTGCGTTCGAGTCCCTCCTCCTTTCTCCAGGCGTGAGTCGCCGCCTGTCGTCAGCGGCTCTCTCCAGGGCAGCTGCGGGTGTGTGCGGTGGAGAGTGGATGTTGTGAACCTGTTCGCCTTCTTGCATCTTCTCGCTTCACTCAGAGCGTCTGAACCTTTGAAATTTGATTATCATCTCAGCCCCAGAAAAACCATTAAAATAAAGAGCAAAGCTCAGAGTTTGGTAAGTAAAGTACCAGAAAATATTCAGCAGTGTTACTGCTGCAGTAGCATCCATTTATGTTTTATCCAGTGAAACTCATCCTGTTTGGCTTTTATTGAAGCTTAAAGATGGAGGCGTGGTTCAGCACCAAAGCAGCTCTGTAGCAGTTCCTGAACTTTGTGCCTCACGGAGCATTTTCACTGCAAATCTCAGTCTGTCTATGTGACTTGCTGTGCGCTGCACACCTTCCTAAAAGTTTTTGCATCCTTTTTGGTGAGTAACATTTTATATCTGGATATTAGTCAGCAGGTATCTTTGCACAGCTGCACACGTCTTGCTCACCAAGCTAGCGACTGTTAATGTAACTCAGCGCTCCATGCTTTGGTCCAGAGATCACGATTCTGGCTCCAAAACAACACGACATAGATTCCATCAGCAGTAATGGTAGTTTGGGAGTGTAGACACTGTGCTCCTGGTGGCCTTTACTTACACTCGAAGTGTCAGAACACAAACATTTTCAGAAACGACCATCGCTTTGTTCTAAACTACACACCTGTGCAGGTTTGTAATTGCATCTTGCACTGCTGTAATGACAAGTCAAACTCAAAGACCTACATTTGCTTTGCGGCTGTTAAATATTGCCCGTTTTGTGTGGATGATGGTGGTTCATACTTCACGTTGTGCTTGGAAACATCTGGCCGATGTGTAACTCTTAGTCCTGACGGTGCGGCCATCGCTCAGGGTGCGCTCAGAAAAATGTGGCGTTTGTTGTTTCCCCCTGATGGCGCTCTCATGTCTCGTGATGACATTTAACGGATTGTGTTTAAACGAGAGGTGATTTGGAAACGTAATCGCTTTTTGATTTCAACAACTTTTTTAACAATTATCCAAACAAAGTAAATACAGCAAAATGGACAGATTGAATCTGTGACAGAGAAATGTGGAAAGAGGAAGGTGAGGAAGGTGAGGCGCACTGGGTTTGACCCTCGGGGCAGCCCGGGGGTGAGGGGCTGCACCAGGACTACCGGTGGTCCACTTCCTTATCTTTCAGGCGGAGCGCCCCGCCGAGCCGGTCGGCCGGGAGTATCGGGTTCGGGCCAGGGCGAGAGGTCGTGACCTCTGCCGGCAGCGAGGGCTACTGTTCTGCTCCACTCGAGCTTATAAAAGAGACGCCTGTTTTCAGAGAGGGGAGGCGGCGGCTGGTCGGATGTTTTACACACACACAGACACACACAGCGAAAGTCTTTATGTAATAACGGTGAAGCCAGAAGGTTCACCTCCAGAACATAAGCAGATCTACCAACTCTGAACCTTTTGTCAGGTTTGTTGCATGTTTGAGTAAAAATCCTCCCTCGGTACCCCTCGGCTCTGTTTCTCTTTCATCCTTCCTGTTTGGACATGTTTGGTTTTCATTAGTATCGCATTCAGCATCACACACTGCAGCCGTTCCAATCTTTTTACTTTTGCTTACAGTCGTTGGAACAGTCGCTAGTTTCATGTCACTAATAGATGTTCATTAAAAAGCAACTCCACAAACTGCAGTTCCTGTAATGTCCACTTGAGACGGGCTCCAAAAAAGAGTCAGTCCATCCTGGCTTGATGCTAACTGTACCAACAAAGAGTAAACGATGTCTGTCCTCCAGTACTGATGAGATAAATTCACACATTTTATTATGTAATAAAATTAAAGATAAATTAAAGATATTGGTTCTATGTGATGATCCCACTCAGCCAGTTATAAAAGATGGACGCAGCATCTCCTTCTGAAAAGTGCCGCCACCACGAAAGTGCCTCTGTTTCTTTTCTAATGGCCAACAGGGCGCGACTTCTCTATTTGCACAAAGAAATTATGTAAGTTATGAAAAGATTGCCATATCTCTGACCTCAGTAAACCATGGTTAGTTTAGGGTCTTAACCTCTAGTTTCAAGTCGCGTTGAAAACAACTCGGCGCTCATCTCGTAAACTGTGGTTCCTTTAATGGCGTGCAAAATGCTAATAAAGCAGGATGTGCTGCAGACACGTTGCTGATGTTTCCACTCATTGCAAGATGACTAAAACTCAAACTTCAAAGCTTCCCCCAAGGCTACGCTAACCCCTGGGTGATGTCTAACAAAGCTAGCATTAGCTGATCGGTTATCCACCCTCTGATCTAAATCTGCTAATCTCAACCTCGAAGAACCGAACAGCGTAGCGCTGACCTTGAAGCTAATATGTGTACGGTGTGTCTGCGGCTCCAAAGTTAGTGAAATTTGAGCTTTTTAACTACAAATCTCTAAATCAGAGGGTGACAAACAAAAACTAGAATACATACAATAAAAATTTTTTGTTTGTTATTATAGTTATTATACATCCTGATATCAACTTTATTGCATATAAATAACACTCTTGAATAGTTTTTTCGCTTTTTGTTCTTATCTTGTTTTTGTATGTATGCGTCTATCTTTTAATTTTTATCAAATCTCTGATGCTCTTTTTCCTCCTGACGCTTGTGTAGCTGTAACTTGTGCATTTCCCCAGTGAGGGATTAATAAAGTCTGTCTCCATTTGGGATTCAGGTGACACGAGCAGCTCCAGATACAAATTCCTAGCGTGTCCTAGCCGTGTGTGGTCCGGCCTCTCCGTCCTCTCTCAAGCAGAGCTGTGACGAAGGCTCTCAGGGGACATCCCTGCCACCGTGTCACCGAACCTCCGCCGTGGCCTCGGGGCTGACATACCTGACAGCGGGAAATGACCACTCCACTTACTTACGTCTGCCAGCGTTTAGAGGCAGCTTTCTTTGTTTACTCTGATAAGGGAGTAAACAGAGGAAGGAGGAAGTGTCCTTTATTGTGAGGGAAGAGTGTCCATCGAGCCCTGGAGTCACACACGGCACACAGTAGGACCACCTGCTATACACACACACACACACACACTCACACACTCTCAAAGACATGTCCTCGGGCTACAATGACTCCAATCAGTTCTGAGTTGGATCAGCTAAGGTGTGTGAGTTTACGAGCCGAGATGACGTTCGCAGTGAACCACAAGGTAAGTATTTTTCCCCCTGTGGTTTGAGTTTGGGTGGGAACGTGATTGAAGTGTGTGTGTGTGTTGGTAGCTGCATGCCTCTCAGGGTCAGCGGTGTCTCCTCGGGTTTGATGCCGACACAGTGTG
>VUQR01035428.1:15913-32297 GCA_015108515.1 Hemichromis elongatus
TTCTTCTTCTTCTTTTTTCCATTTAAATTCTTTTTTTTTTTTAAATGTCTCTGTAAAGCACTTTGAATCACCTTGCTGTTGAAATGTGCTATATAAATAAACTTGCCTTGCCTTGCCTAAAAAAAGAATAAGCAGATTTTTATCAAATTACTCCACCACACGCTGCTGTTAGGTTGCCAAAATTTTTCTCTACATTTAAATATTTGTTATTGAACCTTGAACGATGAAAGCAACACAAGAATAAATGTGTATAGAATTCAGTAACACTGAGACTGTGCTTATAAGGGAAATTATAATACTGGAGTTCTGTGCTACCTGATTGAAGTACAGCCTTTGGTACAGTGGACCACACAATCCCGATGAAGATGCTACAGGACTGGGCTTCTATATGTGTGATGGCTTCAACCCCAGGCCTGGAGGGCCGGCGTCCTGCAGGGTTTAGATCTCACCCTGGGTCAGCACACCTGAACCACATGATGAGTTCATCACCAGGCCTCTGGAGAACTTCAGGACATGTTGGGGAGGACATTTATCCATTTAAATCAGCTGTGATGGATCAAGGACACGTCTAAGACCTGCAGGACACCGGCCCTCCAGGCCTGGAGGTACCTTCCCCTGCTTTACAGCCCAACTCCAGATTACATCCTCAAGCTGTTGTTCCCTCACCAAGCAGTGAACGGCCTCGGACCCTCGAGCAGATCCTCAGCCACCTGTTACCTGTTCAGTCTTCAGGCTGAAACATGAAGGTGATCGGTGTTTACTATCAGAGCTCCATTAGGAAATCCAGCTCACCTCATTAGTGCCTTCTTTTAAACGAGGCTAAAGACTCATTTGTATAATCAGACTTTCTCATAAATGTTATTATAAATGCATTTCTTTGCATTTTTTTAAAGTTTAAAATGATGAAGTGAAAATATGTAATAGTAATCCCTTTGGCTGAGTGCTGCCCCTCAGCAGGTTTCAGTGAATGGGCCAATCAGAACACAGGCTTTTGGGGCGGGGCATTAGGAGCTACAAACACATGTTTCTGACAGAGGACTAAGTGTGGAAGTGGACAAAGGCCAGTGAACTACACAGAGATGAGTCCACTAATGAGGTGAGATGAGAACACTCTGTATCCTCGTCAGCATCAGTCACTGGTGTGACTTTAACTCCTCTCGTGGTTTGGGCTGAAACACGTTAATATAAGCTGCAAATCACTGAAGGATGAGCTTGTGTTTCTTCCAAGGGCGCGTGTTAACTTATCACGGATAACTTCATTATGTTGTATGAAAATAGTCCCGACGCTGTCACTGTTTATTGGATTAGCGGAGCCTGAAGAGTCATCAGACCGTTTCTTTATTTATCCGCTCTCCACATTTTTTAAAATTATAATTATTATTACATTTATTCTGGTGTAGAGTAACACTGTGTGTTCGAGCAATCCTTAAAATGATTCCACAGATTTCCAAAGAGGAGGCGTGTCTCTTGTTACCTGGTCAGCTGCTGTTCCTTCTTTGCACCTCTCCGTTTTCCAAACAGCCCCACGGTTGGTGTAGATGTGCTGATGGCATCAAATCAGAATGAGCTCAAAGGTTTGCATGAAATAGTAAAACGTCTTCGTTTAAACATTTAATGTTTTCCATGTTGTGTGGATGAATATTAGTTTAAGAGATTTAAAATCCTTGTTTTATTCACATTTTATCCACGAGGTTTGTTTGTAGATGCTCCTCCTGTGAGCTCAGTGAGGGCTTAATAACAGAAGGAAATGAATGAACGCATCATAAATATGTCTTTAAAATCTCTGGATGTAACTGCAGGTAATCGATTTACAGCAGGAAAACTGTAACAGGAACCATGAATTATTAACGATAGTACGAATTATTTTTTACTGTTTAATGATAAAAGGCTGTAATCTGTTTTATTTCCAAAGTTTATTTTAAATGAAATCGTGTGTCTGTGTTTGTTTAACAGGGTTTAACCTGAAAGATGCCTCGTAGGAAATCATCTGTAATTCAGTTATTTTAATATTTTTATCAATCTGAATGTCCTGAATTATGACATTGGAATATTTAATCTTTATTTCTTAATGTTTGTCATTTTAAAATTATAATAATCAAAGCATTTTAACATTTTTATTATTACCCATTTTATACACTTCAGTTTGTTTTTTCCTCTAAAATTTCTTTTTTGTTTAGTTTATTTTGTGTCTCTTTGATTTTAATGTTCTTTAACTTTTGTTTTTGTGTTTTTTTGATCTTGTACATGTTCAGTGTTTTTTAAACATCTGCATGAATCTGTTCAGTCCCACAGAGACGCAACCAACAAACATCAGGTCAGTGGGAGGAAGTACAATCAGGTGGTGATGAAGAGGAGGAGGTGATGGGTGAGTAAGTGTGGGTTGGCGGGGGATTAATGATGATGGACTCAGGAAACCAACCTCTGCCTCTGCAGTTCAGCTTCTTTCAACAAATGACAAAAACTAGACTGTAAAAATAACCTGACGTACTGTTTACCAGCACAATGGTTCAAAAACCGGTCCACCCTAACTCCAAGAAAGCACAATATTCTATCCTGAAACTCAACAAACAAAAAACACCAAAACCACCCATCCATCCTCCCGCTCTGACACAATCCAGGTGGATCAGCTGGACTCCGCTCCATTTGCAGAGTTTCCTTCGGTGGTCTCGCTCCGTCGGGTTCAAAGCGAGCTGAGCTGATGTGGCATCAACAGACTGCAGTGAGTGCCGTGTCCATGGTCCAGCTATGACGAGCAGATGTTCAGCATCAGATTAGCAGCAGGTGTACCGTCGCTAAGATGACCTCTCGTTCTTGGTTTGGGACGCAGACAAATGATGTCACAGGACTTTTGGCCTGCGTTGCTTCAGTGATCCCGCCCACAATGACGTGGCACTCAAAATTAAAAAGGACTGAAACTGAGTTGAGAAGGTGGCAACGGAAAAGCATGAATCTGTCACAGCGCTAAAGCACAAATGAATCTGAAATCATATTCTATAAAAACAAAAAAACAAATCCATCCACAATGAAAACACGTTGTAGTCGTTGTTTTTCATCGATGATGCCGTGTCTGTCAGTGCTGGTTGGAACTTTATTAATAAAGCTTCATTCAACATTCATGAGGAGTTTCATGGGACTCGTTAGTCTGCTGCTAACACATGCTAATGAATGCTAACAGAAGACTGCGGGGACGGTTTATATTTACATCAACAAGAAATCAGATTTACATAAGATCCTAACAGCCGATCTGAGTCAGAGTTTGACACACAAATCTTTATTTAAACCAGGAAGTGAACGGCAAACATTCAGTGGCAACGCATCTGTGTAGATTACATCTTATTATTCAGAGTAACATCACTTCAAAGTCCAGTTTGTGTCTTCATGGAGACCTCCGGGTTTGCCCCCCCCTCCGGGTTTGCCCCCCCTCCACTCATCTCGACACGCTGCTGAGAAGCTTCCAGTCACCAGAATTTAGCCACGGGCAGCAGGGAGGGTTTGACCTTCCTCCCGGGGTCATAGATGTCTCTCACCTCCGTCTCCAGACGAATGCCGGGAACCTTAAAGATGGACACAGCTGACAAAGAAAGGACACGTGAACAAAAATGTGAATTTAAGCTTTAAACAGCTTTTTGTTAAAAGGCCTTATGATCATACGTCTATAATATATGTGTGTTGGATGTTTAAAGTCTGGCCAATTAAAACAGGCTTTAAGACACAAAACAGCCAAAGTGTAAAGTTTAGCTGGGATACGTTATCATGTCAGTGAGCTCTTACTGTCTCTGAGGTGCATGATGGGAGGAGGCAGCGTGCTGAAGTACAGGTGCAGCATGGCGTCCTGAGCCGAGATCCGGTCCGCAGGGACCACCGTTAGCATCTCCCGGGCCAGGTCCTCCGTCTTATATGGCAGCTGCTCCAACCTGATCCAGATCAACACAGGCTGAGGGAGGACCTCAGAGTCACCTGATCTAACCTGGTCTATATGTGGACTGGTGGACTGTTAGCATCTCTTATTAGCATCTACACCAGGGGTGCCCAATCCCAGTCCTCCAGAGCTACCGTCCTGCAGCTTTTAGACGCATCCCTGCTCCAACACAGCTGAACCAAATGGTTTAATTACCTCTTGCCATCAAGTTTGGCAAAGGCCTGATAACAAGCCATTCATTTGATTCAGGTGTGTCAGAACAAGGATGCATGTAAAAGCTGCAGGACGGTAGCTTTGGAGGACTGGGATTGGACACCCCTGATTGACACAGTGTGGTTAGTAGGAAGCTAGAATGTGCTCAGTGTTAGCATCTATCATATCTGTTTAAGGTGAAGGACTGACACGTGTGTTAGCAGGTTAGCATGTGCGTGTGCCCATGTATAAGTTACCTTTTCCAAACGGTCCTAAGCTGCTTTGGTTCTGAGTAACGAAACCGCTCTATGGAAAAGAAACCTACAATTAGCAAATGTTAGCCTGGACCTAAATGTGTTTGCAAACGAGGTAGCGGTGCATCTGCAGATTGGAACGTCAGCTGGTTTTTAGCCTGCATGTATGAATACTTCGGGGGGAAACAGCAGCGGTCTGTCACTGATCACTGAAACCTATCAGGCAGCTTTTTAAACGGTCTTCGTTTCAAGTTTCTGAAGGATTTGTAGAGGTTTGTTGTGCGATGACAGGAGAGCTAACCAGTGTCAGACTGACTCTAAAGGTGTGTTTTTATCACTGTGAACAGCTCAGGGCTCATCACTCTAAAGGTGGTGTGTGAAGCTCTGTGTGGGTTGGCCTGAAGTTACAGTTTACTGTAAAACATGACTTTATCCAGTGATCCATGAGCAGCTCAGCCACTGATCTCACTCTGTGGTTAAGTTCTTCTTGTCTTTATTTCTCTTCTCACACCCACGTGATGGACCAGAGACCCTGTCAGACCTGCAGGGCAGAGTCCACGTCACAGTCTGAGAAGTCATCTCATTTTAAACTGAGCAAAACTATGAAAACAGGGAAGAGTAGAGACAGGTTGCCCCCTGGTGGAATGTCTGAGTCACTGCACACAAGTAATGACCCTTAATGACCCCAAACATCAACAGAACAACTGTGAATGTTAACAACACAGCTTCATGTCCCCTCCATGAAAACATCATTTTCAAACAATCAGCTGTGGAGCTGATTTAATCGGCCTGTTTATGTAAGAATAACAAAAATCTATTTAAATATTAAAACTGTGAATAACTGCAAAAACACCAGTCAGAGGTGTCATCTGGATAAACTTACCTGGTCTGTAATTGGGTAGCAGGCTGACACCAGGCCAGCTGTCCTCAGCGGGGAGGCCCAGGACCTGCAGGGTGACATCATCTTTAAAGTATTGGTATTTAACCTGAGTGTTATTACAGTGTAATACCATGCAGTAGTAACACTCAGTGCACAGGTGATATAAACCGTGTTACTGACCTCCCAGATCTTCTGCAGCTGCTCAAACTCATCAGAGACTCCTGGGAATGCCGGCGCCCCCTGCAGCATCTCTATGAAGATGCACCCAGCCCCCCTGATTCAAACACAGCAAACTTTATGCACACAGTCACAGCCGACAGCTGAATTTGAATAAGCTACATTCGGCACTGACCACATGTCCAGAGCGGTGGAGTAGTCTGTGGATCCCAGCAGGACGTCAGGGGGGCGGTACCACAGCGTGACCACCTCTGAGGAGAAGGTCTGACTGGGGACGGACTTGGACCGAGCCAGACCTGCATCACAACCAGAGATCATTTCAAAAGGGTGACGTTGGATTTTTTTCAACTCTAAACTATTTAAATGTTCTGCTTATTAAAAAAAATCACTTGTGTTTACGTATTTTAGATTTGTCCAGGATTTGTTCACACCTAAAAAATATTTTATTTTTATTTCACCCCTTTAATGTTATTTTGTCTCATTGATTTAATATTAAAAACGTTGCATTGAACAAATGTACTTTGAATTGTTCTCTCGTATATATATTTATTATTTTCCAGCCAGTGTATTTGACTACTCTGTTGTTGTCTTTGCTGATTTAATCTTTGCATATGTCCTGCCCTGCGGGGACAGGACTGTCTCACTGAGGCGGGCTCACCGAAGTCGGCCAGTTTGAGTTCTCCGAGGTAGCTGACGAGCAGGTTCTGGGGCTTCAGGTCTCGGTGGAGGATCCTGCGGCTGTGGATGTAGCAGAGACCTCGCAGCAGCTGGAACATGAAGATCTGAAACACACCGTGTTGAGCCAGGTTCAACAGCTGGAATGACCCTGTAGCGCCCCCGGGTGTCCCTGCTGAGCACAGCGACGTACCTTCACGTTGTGATAGCGTAGACCTCCAGGGTGCTGGATCATGTACTGGGCCAGATCTGTCTGCTGCAGAGGCAAACACTTTGGTTCATTGTTACCGGCTTTAGGAGACAGAACAGCTGAAGTTCAGACAAATATCACTGAATGTGCTTCTGTCTGGTTTTACTTTGTGTGAAAACAGACAGAAAAGACCAATTATTAATAAAAATAAATCTAAACGAATCATTGAAGACGCAGTAAAAATAATAGAAAAAACAAAAATACTGAAATAAAACTAATAATTAACAAGGAACATAAAGTAAATACATGAATTATTTAAATTATCACTAAAAATAAGACGGTGAATTTTTCAGTGACCATAAAACAGAATCTGTCTCAAACTACAGACGTAAGAAAATTTCAGGCTTTAATTTCTCAGTAATTCAGATGTTCGTGTTCAACATGTTGATATCATGAAACGATTGTTGTGAGACAAACGTTATACAGAAAACTTCATGTATGGTTAAACCAGGAAGAAATCAGAGGTGCTGATCTGAGAGGGAACGGATATGAAAACAACAGTCGTGCTGACTTTGGTTGAAGTGTGTGTGTGTGTGGGTGGGGGTGAGCAGCCTGCAGCGCCTCCTTCAGGTCACTCTGAGCATTGAACAGCAGATTTCTCACCAGGTACTCAAAGACAAACGTGAGCGTCTCTCTGGTGTGGATGATGTCGTGCAGGAGGACGACGTTGGCGTGTTTCAGACGTTTGAGCAACGAGGCTGTAGACACGCACACACACACACACACACACACACACACACGTTTTTGCACATGTTGCTGAGACTATTAAAAAGTAGGCCAGTGATCTGATTGGTCACCTTCTCTGATGGCGTTGAACGGGACGCCTTCCTCCGTCTTCATACGAATCACCTTCAGAGCCACCAGCTGCCCGTTTATCCTCCACAGAAGAAGAAATGTTTACAGTAAACACTATCAGCTGTTGATCGATCAACGTCTAAAACACAAAAATGCTTTTATAATGTCCAGTTTGTCTGAACATGAATATAAATGTTACACATTTTAAACTAACGACATGTCAGAGGAACTATTAAAAGTAAAAAGTGAAACATTGTGTAGTAAATAAAAGAAACATATCAGAAATAAATATATATGAATCAATGATGTATATAATAAAGGATATGTAGCTAACAGATGAAACTCATTTAATTAAATAATAAACATTAACAATAATTTTGTGACATTTTAGTCAAATATCTGTCTGATGGTTTGTTGTTTCTGACTCATTCAGACTCTGATCAAAACAAGAAATAAAATGTGATTGGCCGTTTGTGTCTGACTTGTGTGGCGGTGACCTCTGACCTGCTGATGCCTTTGTAGACCGAGGCAAAGGTTCCTTCGCCCAGTTTCTCCAGACTCAGGTACGAGTGCGCCGCGCCGAACTCCAGACCTGCTTTCTGAGCACAGCACACACGCTAAACGTCACACGAGCGCCACACCACCTCACATGTTACCTCACACGTCATGTGACACGCGGCCTGACCCAGGCGAGAGGCTCCCGGCCGCCCTCCCCTCTCAGCGGGTCGCTGTTGCTGCGTCCACGCTGGACCTTCAGCCGACGGGCCTGCAGCGTGTGGAACCAGTGAGGATGAGAGCCGGAGGAGGACGAGTCCGAATCCAGCTGAGACACACAGACGAGCCCACGTCAGGTACACAGAAGGGACCAACCAATCAATACTACCTAAAGCTGTCCCATCACCTCCTGTGACGCCTCATGGCCCCTTAAAACACCTGTACACCTGTATACCTCAGATTTCCTGTAAAACAGCAGAAGCTGCTGCCAACATCAACGTCGTGGCTGAGGAGGTGGAACCAGTGCACAGCTGCAGGTGCTTGGCTGTTCACCTGAGTGACAGACTGGACTGGAGCACCAACAGTGCTGCAGAGCAGACTCTGCTTGCTAAGGAAGCTCAGGTCTTTTAACCTGAGCTGCACGATGTTGGAGATCTTGTACCAGCCTGTGGGAGGGAGTGGCATCAGTGCCAGAGAAACCTGCAGGACCAACACACTGATCCTGACGGCTGGAAGCACCATCGGTCCGAATATGGAGACGCTTGAGTCAGTGAGGGTCAGAGGTCACGGAACAAGCTGCTGTCCATCATGGCCAACCATCACACCCACTCCACTCCTCGGAGCTCCTTCTCCTGCAGACCGGTTCAGCCTGGCTCCTCTCAGCCACGAGATCCAAACATACTTTGTGTTAGACCTTCATGCAGCTGTTTCTCTGTCTTGACCAACATCAGTCTAACTTGTGTTGTGTGCTCTAGACTCTGCTACTGTTACTCGTCGTCATGCTGCTGTAACACAGAACCTTCCCCTGTGGGATCAATCAAGTTGAGATGAAAGATAAATGACGGTAAAGAAACAATAGACGTAACATCATCCTTAAAGTCATGATAGCATATCCACGGCTTTAACAGATGTTACAGGTCAGAACAACAACAGCAGGATTACTCTGTAAACACAAACACATTAAACGGATAAATAAAGTGAACAAATGAGACTCTCAGCAGCAGCTGATGGTTTACCTCAGCAGCTGGAAGCGAAGCTGAGCTTTTCCTGAAGTTCCCCTCCTCTATCTTCACCTCGTCCTCCTCTTCTTCGTCTCCATCATAACCTTTCTCCTCACCTTCCTCCTCTTCCTCAGCACAGCAGCAGCACCTCCTCACCCACTGCCCGGCCTCCCTCGCCCGCCGTGACAGCTCCTCCATCTTTTCTCCTTCTTCTTCCTCTTTTCTGGCTCATGTGACTCACATGGTTCAGGACGAGCAAACAAGGTCCCATGACCCCCACCCACCCTTCCTCCCCCTCTCCTCCCCCCTGACTGTGCCCACGGGGTAAGACAACAGCGTTCATTGATGTGCGTTTGCTGCCCTCTGGTGGACACTGACCGTCACTGAAGCTGTTCATATTAAAAAAACAAAAAACAAGTAAGAACAAATCAACAAGTAAAGCCTCCAAAAGAACTCAAAGAAGATTTGAAGTTTGTACCCATCAGCAGAGATCCTGCCGCGTGCTCGAAATGTATCATAGAGCAGGTCTGTACATCCAGCTGCTACTAACGAACACAGTAACAGATACAAACTGATAAAGTGATGGATGTGTGTGACCACTGGCATCAAACTACTGAGTCAGCTTCTGTGTCATGGCTGGTGTGTTGGTCACAGTCAGTAAAACTGTACGACAACTCTTATCGTGATCACGTATGTAACCTCTGACAACAGACTCCAGTCAAACACATTAGGTATGACTGTTAATTAGTTATTAAGTATAACTGATTATAACTGAAATGCGACTGATGTTTAATCAGTACACGTCTGAGCTGAATGTGATTTGTGGCCCTCTGGTGGTGAGAATGTGGATTGCAGGAGGTCAGGTTTACGTGAAACTGTGATTTATTTTAATTTCACTTTACATTTTTACATCTCGCAGCACTGCACACACACACACACACACACACACACACACACACACACACACACACACGAGTTCATTTTCTTGTATTTGATATTTAATCAAATACATGATACACATGATGACATTTCCATGATTTGTGGCAGCTGTAGCACACAGCTGCACCAAATATGGACTGAAATGAGTAAATAATGATATTTAAACATTTATTATTTGATTTTTCTTTGTTTGTTTGTTTCTGACACTTTTTTCGAGTTTTTCCTTTCCAGTCACCATTTAGTCATCAACACAGAGTACCTCTAGCATCCGTATTTATCAAAACAAAAAGATGAGAAGATCTAATATGATCTGCTCTTCAGCCCTCTAGCAGGTTCACCAGCTTCAGGATTTTCACTCAAAGATCTTGTCTCCAGGTCTGGTAGCTTTTTTTTCTCTAACATATCTCAGGCAACAGAGTGTCACTACATTCTCTTCTGATGTTATTAATCATAGTTTGGTTTATTACTCACCTTTAGTGTGGAGAAAAAGAAAATTGTAATTCATATTACATATTGTGCCTAATGTGCCTAATGTGGCTATTTCTTCAACTTTCTCGACATCTCGGCCACCAGTTCTCAGAAACTACAGCAGTGCAGCACAAAGACTGTCTTACTGTTGGAAGGCTGCCATAACTAGTTAGCATAGAATTGTACTCGCCACTTTAGATTTAGTCTCTCCTGAAAACAAACATTTTCCACCTAAATCATTATGCTAATTTCCCTCACGTGTACATTTTAATAGGGACACTGTTTTATAGAGGTAGTGTTTGAAAGACCCAATTAAGCAATATCACTGAGAATAAGCAGGTAATGAGGATAATACTGACCAAACATAACCATGCTGCTGTGATCTTTGTTCCTGTGGATTTGGTGCTGTCCATCCACATATTAAACTTTAAAATGTAAAAATTGATGATAGGTTTCCTTACTAGTCATAAGCCAAAAATGATCCCCTGCATCCTTGTCACACTTTAACATTAGTGTTTGAGTTATCTTAATGTTTTATTTTTTCAGGCTGGGTCACTCGTTGCTCTCAGAGGCTGGGAAGGTGTCCACAGTTCCCAGTTCTGTAGTTTGAAAGAGCTGGACCTGAGTAACAATGACCTGCACAATTCAGGAGTGAAGCTTCTATCTGGTGGAATGAAAAGTCGACATTGTAAATGAATTAAAATCTCCATGGTAACCAATCAGAGACAGCTTTACCTTCTTTAGCAATAACTGTGACTCCTGATTCTAGGGCAGATTCAGAAACCCAGCATATGTTGAAGAAATATCCTGAAGAAGTCTCCAGCTGATGGTATCATACCTGCCACAGGGATCACTCTGAACTTTAAACAGACGTTCTCCAGATAAATCAAATCAGGTGGAGGGCAAGATTCATCTAGAGGAGGTTAAATCTGAAATGTGTTCCAGCATGAAGGCACACCTTATGTTGTTTTCAAGGAGATAAACTTACACTTTTTAAAGTGGTTGTGGCCCACTAGTGTTCTGGGCCCAGGCATGACATCTCCACAATAATTCACACTTGTGTTTCGTTATACTTTCAGCTGTCATGTTTCTGGCTCAGTCCTCCACCCTAATCTGGTCCCAGCAGGCTACCAATCACTGGGAAGGCTGGTCCCAGTGTCCTGCCTGCCCTCAAACCCACTGCACTACCCCTCCTGTGTAGAGGAGTTGGGCGATGGTGCTCCAGTTTTCTTTGAAAATTCTTGGGTGTAAATTGCTTTTTCCCTCCTCTTCAGTCCTAACTGAAAACTTTCATGAGAGTTTTGTTTGTTTTTAAAGCCAGTTAACTCTGACCTGTGAATAATGACGCAGACAATTTAGCATAGAGTTTATTTAGAGTGATGTCTTTTGGTGGTTTGTGGTTGTTTCTGGAGGCTGTAACTCTGAGGAGCAGAGGAGGCAGGGCTGAGTTTATGAACAGTTTATGAACCAGCTCTGCTCTGGTTCCAGAGAGGAACCTAGAGATGATCCTTCTAAAATGTATTCAGATGGTGACTCATGAAACAAAGACACTTGCATCTCCCAGAGTTTAAACTTAAACTAAATCAAACTGATTCGACTCAGGAGCAGGAATGATTGGTTACATCTGTTTCAGGTGAACAGAGACTCTTTCAGGAGGAAAAATCATCTGAACGATTTTTGTCAGAAGTGATGATTGAGTCCTTTTTTACCAGCCCCAGTACATCTAGTACCATGTTTGTCCACGGCAACGTAACCTGCTCTGGAAAATCCTCTTACAATAAAGTTGTGTTGTGATTCTGCTCTGTGAATGTGAAGAAATGACCAAAAACTACAAACTTTTGACCTTTTTATTCTGCATCCAGTCCTTCGCTGTTTAAAGCCACATTAATGTCAGATCATGTTCCATGTGCAGGTTTATTTAGTTCTTCAGTTTCTTTTCTCTGCAGCATGGAGGACGGCGGCGCTGCTGTCTTTGGCTTCCTGCAGCAGCTCTGATGCTCTGCTCTGAGTCTGCAGCAGAAACAAAGACGAGTTATTCACGAGCAGATCAACAGCAGCCACGGAGAAGCTCGTGGACACACTTACAGCTGCTCTGAAGGCTTCGTCCGTGACGTCCTTGAGGTTGATCGTGACGTTGTAGTACGCTCCAAACACAGCTGTCTCTAAAGCTTTAGCTGCTACCTGAGACCAGACATGCAACAGGACACACGAGCTTATTTACAGCTTTGCTGCTGCAGGTGATGTTTGACAGAAAAATGAGACTAAAGATTCACAGATTTATAAAACACATTCATGTTTTAACACAACACCAGTAAAGGACGATAAACCTCTCATTTTATTCATTGGATAAAATAAATGTCCTCTCAGTTTATTTCACCGTAACGCTGCAGGTGCCCTTCATAACCTTCAGAGAATCTGAGCAGAACAGGTAGAGACGAGAGTTTTTATCTCACCTGAGCGTCAGACTTGCAGCTGATGTTTCCGTAGACGACCATTTCTTTGAGAGTCGGCCAAAGGACGCTGATCCTCTCCGCCAGAGCCAACGGGACGCCAACAGCTTGCTTCAGTCCCTCCTGCATCGCAGCTTCTCTCCTGATGAGAACAACAAACAAATAAACAGGAAGTGTTTCTGCAGCTGACTGACATGAAATCAGTTTTGACCTTTTCAGCTCTAAAAAGAACAAAGTGAATATTTCATTATTCAACAAATGATCACAGGTGGAAACGTGTCAAGGTGATGATGATAATGCACCCTGACAGCATTCAGTCATTAGCACTAATTGGCGCCCCCTGGTGGTGGTTTTGAAGTGTACAGTATTCACCTTTTTATTTCCTCTGCAGTTTTCTTTGGCATTTTCAGCGCTGCCTGCAACATGAGACGGATATGATCACCACAAATCTGACATGAAGACAACATAATCACACTCTGGTTACAGCGACTGAAGTAAAGGGTGGGAATGGTTCCAGCTGCCTGCAGATGTTTCTGAGGCTCTGCTGGAGCTTCCTCCTCACCATGTAGCTGTTGAAGGCGGAGGAGTCGGCATCCACCATGTGCAGCAGTTCATTCATGGCCTGATGAAACGGAGGAATCAGCCTCCTCATCACACTGTCCAGATTCTCAAACTGCCTCTTCCCGTACGTCATCTGACCGACCATGGCGCCCAGTGCTGCCCCCTACAGGAAGGACACGAAATAAAAGAAGTAACTAAAAGTAGAACTGTGTCATTTTGTTCTCAGCCTAAAAGCTCGTACCATCGCACCGACGGCTGCAGACACCGATCCTCCTCCCGGAGCTGCTGTCCGAGCACCGACGCTCTGAACAAACTGCTGCAGAGACAAAGACACCAGCTGTCCATCCTCCTGTGACTTCACCATGTACCTGTACAGGTGAGACGCACCACACCTACCTTCAACAAGATAGCATCATCATTTATAGTCTACCATATAGTACTGACGAGTAATGTCATATATAAGCTTTGCCACTCTAAAATCATCTGGGTGTCACAGGATTGATGCTGGATGTGCTCAGAAACACTCAAACTCTCTCTGCACCACAACAAGTCTGGATACATTACTTCACCTCAATCTGAGGCCAGTAACCGACTCATTGGGCGACCATGGTTCAGGGGGTTGGAAAGCTCGTCTTGTAACTGGAAGCTTGCCGGTTCGATCCCCAGCTCTCTGTCCTGGTCATGGTTGATTGCAATCCATTATTATTAAGGGAATGCAAACTACCTTTTCTGGAAGCTTGGCCTCAGACTAGGTGGACCACAGCCTCACAGATCAAGGGACTTAAACTATGAGGATCGGGCTCTCATTGGGATGTTTTTCTGCCTCAAATGAAGACAGATGAACTGCTTACTCTACCAAGAGGAAGTTCTGAGCCTCTGAACAGAGAAACTCTGATGCCTCCAACAAGGCCTTCATTAAAAATCATAACACACATGTTTACAGTGTGTTTTACCTCTTTTTAGTGATGCAGTGATAGTGAGACACATTTAAGAAACAGTTTAGGTTATTGTCATAGAAGAACAACCTGGCACTGATATCAGTAACTACTGGAGGCCCACAGATTCGGACTTCTATGATTCTCTATGGAGACCCATCCCACCTTAACACTGTATAAGAAATGGTTCTCACATTTGTTGAAATATGGTTCTTAACAGCCACCAAAATGCTGGCACCATCTCAGTGGAGAAGAAGCATCTGACTGTTGTGCTAGGGTTCAGAAGTTCAGAACCATGATGTAAAAGCTGGTAGCACAGACAGACTGCTAACCCTCGAGCATCGTTAGGCGGGTTCGGCATATTTCTCAGTCTAAACAAATGTTCTAGAGAAAGGATTCAGTGTCCCTGTGCTTTCTGTTTATTACTCACAGAGTAAAAGTCTAATCCAGTCTTTGTAAGGACTGAATGTTCTTAGATGTTCTTATATTTTTTCTGCATATATAATGTATCAGCTGACCACATCCCAGTTTGTAAATACTCACTCTATGATTCTCTCCTTTGGGTTAAATGGACCGAGGGAGTCGAGGCCAAGTTTACTGATCACCTGACAACAAGCAAGCAAACAGTCAGAGCCTGTCATTTATTAGAAAATGTAAATTAAAAAAAAAAGGAGTCATCTGCTGACCAGTCGGACTTTGTGCTCCTCTTCGATGATGAAGAGTCGATCTCTCTGGATGTAAAAGTCAGCAGAGTCCAGCAGAGCCTTCAGAGGGATCAGACCGACAATCTGAGAGCCGACCACAGGCAGGTTCAGGTCCTAACAGACGATTTCAGGAAAAGAAAAAATTAAGTCAGTAAGAGTCTGAGGATTTGTTGGTCTTTACTGAAACATTAGGAGCTGATCAGATCAGAAAAGCATCTCCTGTCTCAAGATTTAATGTTTTCTCCTATCGCGGTGGAAGGTGAAGATATTTGATCACAGTGGTGCATTTCCTGTACGCAGCTCTAACCTCCGCATCTCTGCAGATCTCCTCGTACACAGCGTGGAGGGGCGTCACCTCGTAGTCCAGGATGTTGGTGGAAACCTGAGCAAGGTTGGCCTCATCCAGGTACCAGCCGATCCCCTGCACCTTGTTCAGCAGCCCAGGCTTATCAGCCCAGAGAAGAAGGACAAAAGCACAGATTTTAATATTAATCAAATGGGAGTTAATACAGAACTAAGTAAACCTTTCAAAACAAACATAAGAAATAAAAAAAAGGGAAATTCCAACCAATTCTCATAAAAGTGGAAAATATTAGAAAAAAAATTGATTAAAAAAGAAAAATCTGAAAAATCACAAAAACCAAATAAACAGACAAAATGTTTGAATAGCACAGTACATCCGGAATAAAAAAGGAAAAAGAAATGAACAAAACAGAAATAAATAAACCCTAGACTCATAACCCAGACTCCCAGAATGCACCTGGTCCTTCCCTCGGCCCTGCTCCCGGATGTCCAGCGCGATGCGATGAGCCTGTTCTTTGGTGCTGATCAGGTTCACATTATAGGCGATGAGGAACTTACGAGCACCCGTTACCGTGGCGCCCCAAGATGGTACAAAGAGGGCGGGGCCAAAGTCAGGGGCCCATTCATCATGTTTTAACTGGAGGGAGAAAAACGTTGTAATTGGAAATAGAGACGATATTTAAAATATATCAGATAATGTTCTTGTGGTTAACCTAGTTTAAACTCACTGATGCTGCTGTTACAGGAGGTCGAACCGCACAACACTAAACGAGCAAAGAAAGGAGACACTGATGACTTCTCACCTTCTCAGGTAAAGCCTCGTACTCTCCCGTCCGCACAGCTGGAAGGCTTCTCCTGGTCTCGGTCCGAGCTGCTTCTCCATACAGATACACTGTGGAAGCATAACATTACTCCTTATTTTCCATTTAAACCGAAACCCCCAAATAATAAGCTGAGACTTGAATCTTGGCTGTACTGCTGTGAGGGGGAAGCCTCCCTTTCAAATTTGGGTTCTAATGTAAAAACACTTTGTGGGTTTTAAAAATCGACCTCGTTAAAAGAAAGAGCGAGAACACAGTGCCACCCGCTCATTTGTACATCTGGAGGTTTGTTGTGGGCTCAGCGTCGACTGGAGCTGACGTCCACCTGTTTGCATTTGTAGTGACA